>JAGFBZ010002245.1:2802500-2819654 GCA_018398805.1 Hirundichthys speculiger
CCACTCTCGTGTCTACTTCCCCAGTGTAGAAGAGGTTAAATATACTCTTAGTGTTGCTTGGGGTGATTAGTTACAGCAACTTCTGTTCGGTAGCTTTATCATCCTATATGACTGTGCGTATTCTGTTATTTTGTCTTGAACGCAGGGAAAGAGATATTATCAATGGGTCCACAAGAGAAAGCTATGTTTGTATTTAATGCTACATTTATTCGCCCTGCAAAATTCTACCTTAAAGGATTCATCAGCCTTCCTGATGATAAGTATTATTATGTCTTCTTGTGTTTTGTTTACATCATTACAGTTGTTGGAAATGTTTTTCTCCTCTTAATGATCTACTTTGTAAAAACTCTTCATACTCCTAAATACATGATTGTGTTTAACTTGGCTTTGACAGATTTGTGTGGAAGCACTGCTCTAATCCCAAAACTCCTGGACACATTTTTGTTTCACAGGAGATACATTGTCTATGAAGCGTGTTTAAGCCACATGTTCTTTGTTTTTTTCTTTGGAAGTTTGCAATCATGGACACTTGTCACTATGGCCTTTGACAGATTCATAGCAATTTGCTTCCCTCTAAGGTATCACAGCATTGTGACTACAAAAACGATTGTTTCAATGTTGCTGTTTTCATGGCTTGTTTTATTGAGTCTAGTGGCATTTACAGTCGGGCTTATTGATCGCCTCTCTTTCTGTGGATTGTTAGTTGTTCAAAGCTTTTTCTGTGATCATGCACCAGTATATCGCCTGGCTTGTAATGACACATCTTTAAATAACATAATGGCATATGTTGTATTTCTTGTCATCATCTGCATTCCCCTTATACTGATAGCTTTAACTTATGTTTTTGTTTCTATATCACTAAGTAGAATTGCAACAAGAGAGGAACGACTCAAAGCATTGAAAACCTGTACTTCTCATCTGATTCTTGTGGCTGTTTTCTTCATACCAATAGTGGCAACCAACATAGCAGCAGTAGCATCCTACATCCATCCTAATACCAGAATGATAAACTCATCCTTGACACACTCTATACCAGCTTTGCTTAACCCTATCGTGTACTCCTTAAAGACAGAAGAAATGTTGAATGCCATGAGGAATCCTTTTAAAAGAAATAGGTTGAGCAATGTGACTGCAAAATGGTGAAATCTTTACCACTTTTTAGATGACACATTAAGGAATGTTAACATAGAATAAGTTTTAATGCCTTCCTATGATGAACCCCTTAAGGCTATCTTAATCTTAATTTTAGAAGTTTTTAACATGTTATCATTCCTTATACTTTGCTGTATAACAAGCCCAAATACCACAGATAGCTTATATTGTACTAGACAAACTTTATATGTTTTTTTGAACAAAAGGGAATTAGGATCTCAGAGTGTTATGAAAATCTCTGGTGGTTAGCATCTTTCTTTTCCAACATAGATATAAGTGACTAACTTCATATGGGAATTCAGCATGTTTCCACAGGGGCTTGAATGTCAGAGAGCCAATGTAGAACCGTTTCAAGGTGATAGGAGTACAAAGGTCTGAATCCCGGGGATTTTTCTTTGCTCTGCTTGTGCATGACTTTTAATCTGTTCATCTTTGTATAAATTGTAAAACATTATAAACTGTCTATGGGTATAAATTGTGTTATATAAATAAAATTGTTTTTGCCTTAGACGAAAGCAAAGAGTTTTGTTATGGTTTTGACAAGAGTGACAATGATGGGAAAGTTAGATAATGATGAGTTGATCGGTAGAAAACCAATTAGCAAAAATATTTAAATGCAGCAAATAGTGTTATTTATTTTTAATCTGACTATATTTGTAGAAATTTACACATCTATACATAAAGGATACAAGAACATCCAACCATTAACCAGGAGTGACCATAGGTAAAAATAAAACATGTGTACCTGTTTGTCTTTGTATGTCGTTTCAAACATATCTCTAAGTATTGTCTTTCTTCAAATGCACTACTACCAGACAGTTCTTCATTTTAATGAGAATTCTGGATGTCCTCAGAGAATATAGTCAATTGATGATGTGCTATTTTAGAGTCAATTTTCCAAAGTTAAAGAAGAGAAAATGCACACCACTGCCAGAAATAATGCAATCTACTTTTCAGATGTTGAAGAAGATTTTATTTATTTGTATGGATAATTACATAATAAATAATCTAGAACAGATACAGAACAATGGAGTCAAAAATGTTTAACACTTGTGACGTGGACAGTCAAGGTAAGACACTCAGGCAGACAGTCACATTTATAAGCACACCGAAGTGTGGGTGTTTAATTAAAGAGATTAATGTAGGAAACTTAAAGCACTTCCACTCAGGATTTCAAATAGGCTCCAATAATGCCTACGGGAAGAAAGGAAAATCTGATTAGTGTCACAGAAAAACAAACAACTAATGTTCCTCAAACATAGTGGAGCAGCACTTACCGCCCGACAGAGTAGTTCCTCCTGCAGGAGCCAGCCACACAGTGATGAGGAGACCCTTGGTCTTTGTAACCAAAGCTGGTGATTATCAATCTGGTTCAGCTGTGCCCTGCACAGGTGAAAGTGCATCAAACTGGTTGAGCATGCAATTAGGAATGTATTTGCTCTCGATGACCAGACCAAGTGGGGATCGCTGTTTCTCACTGTGCGGGCTGGCCCTCTGCCTACTCTCACCTGGTCGGGGGTGTAATGATGCTCCACACACTGTATTAGGGGAAGAAATGCCTTCCAGTACAGTCTGGGGGCATGCTCCCCCAGCAAATTTTGAAATTCTAGACTCTCGGAGACGCATTTTCCAGCATTTTGAGACGCAAAATGGGATGTTCAGATACCTTTTTTTTTAATTAAAATAACCCTAGCCATAACGTTGCATGTCTTTTGTTAAACAAGAGTAAAGAAAGTAATTGCAAGTTTGAAAGAGCAAAGTGTGATACATGTATTTGATAACAAATCAAATGAAAATAAACTAGTTATTTTATAACTCCATGTTTGCTTGGTTTATGATAACATTAACGTCCTTGAACGTCCTTGTACAATTTGTACAAGAAGAAGAAAAAACAAATTGCAACTTCTCCATCATTTTTGTTCAAAACAACGGCAAATTAATTTATAGGAAATACAGTGCCTTGCAAAAGTGTTTGGCCCCCTTAAACTTTTTGCCACATTTCAAGCAAAGATTTTTTGTCAAGAATCAACAAGTGGGACACAATTGTGAAGTGGAACAAAATTTATTTGATATTTTAAACTTTTTTAACAAATAAATAAACTGTAAAGTGGGGCGTGTAATATTATTCATTCTCCTTGCGTTAATACTCTGTAGCGCCACCTTCTGCTACAGTTCCAGCTGCAGGTCTCTTGGGGTTTGTCTCTATCAGTTTAACACATCCAGAGACTAAATTCTTCCTGTAAAACAGCTGGAGCTCAGTGAGGTTGGATGGAGAGCGTTTGTGAACAGCAGTCTTCAGCTCTTTCCACAGATTCTGGACTGGATTCAGGTCTGGACTTTGACTTGGCCGTTCTAACACATCTTCCATATCAGTCTGGTTGCTTGCTCAGAGCTCCTTGAGATGTTTAAGCCTGAAAAATCTTTTTGTATCCACATCCAGCTTTAAACTTCTCCACAACAGTATCTGGGACCTGCCTGGTGTGTTCCTTGGTCTTCATGATGCTCTCTGAGCTTTAACCAGAACCCTGAGACTATCACAGAGCAGGTGCATTTATACGGAGGAAGTCGGAAGATGTTATTAGATGTTATTACTCTGGATGCATCATCATTAGAAAAGTGAACCATTACATTTAGGTTTTTTTTTTTTTTTTCCATGTTTTGGGTGGTTCATTCAACAACATTCAGAGAAAACGTCCATACTTGGAGCCGATCAGACAGACGTTTCTAGAACTCTGGAGCTGTCATGTGTGTTCACATAACTGGCCTGCTGAGTGGAAACGGACAGATTTGTAAAGTGTTCTTTATTAACGCTGCTTTTTTTTAAACACGGATCTACAGCGGTTGAGCGACCGTTAATGATCAGGCGCGTTCCATAGTGAACGAGCACGCGCGCAGTTTCAAGTCGGAAATAAAACCGGTCATCGGGTCCGCTACGTGTGCAGCGCTGTGGCTGTTGCTCCGGGAAAGCAGCTGCTTTATACCCGGTTTCTCCTTCGTGACGGCGAAGAGCTTTTTTTCTTTTGCTGCTATAGACTAACTTCTTGGAGCACAACACAGTCAGGTACCAGGTAGCTTCTGGCAGCAGCTCCCAAACCGGCTCTGTCCCCCTGTTCCTCTGTCCCCTGTTCCTCTGTCCCCGCCCAGAGACGCTTGAATTTTGCCTCCGTTCTGATTGCGGGAGAAAAAACCACCAACTCACTTCGCCTGCGTTTTAAGACCACTCAGAAATAACGTGTTTCTGTGCGTGTTTTTTTCTTCTTCCCCTAAATCATAGTCAAAAGCCGGAGATACTTTAACCCCTGAGTTTATTAACTCCAAAACCTTTGTGGACACTTGGCTCTTTTACGAAAACTTTATTTATTTCATAATTTATTTACCCAAGGGAAAGTAGGCGTCGCAAATGGAAAAGTTGCCGTCGGATGGGACGGCCGACGGCTGTTTTTGAAAACACTGGTAATACAACAGAATTACAGGTAGGGGAGAATAGGTTATTGTGAGACACTGGGTAATGTGAGACACCCCCATGTATCTAAGCAACAGGACGCACCTGTGGTCATTTGAGCAGCTGATTGTCAACTCCCGTCCATTTCACCTTGGCCACTAAGAGTATGACGCCGTTGTGCTGTGGTAAGCATGTGTTTTGTACAAAATTACATTTTTGGGATGTAAAAGTAAATTTTTCAGTTTTCATCATAATCAACTCTGGTGCTAAAAGTAATTGATTTAAGCGGACAAACTCATGTCCTGTCTATTGTTGAACTATCGCCTCTCATAATGATGCGGTGCTGCTAGCTAAAGATTGGCCTGAATTCTGCAGAGAGGTTGTTTTAATAAAAGAGTGATGGAGGGTTAAAGTGAGACAAATGCCATGGGGAAAAGTAAGACACTGCCTCACTTTTTCCCTGGAAGCAAAGTTAGACAAAAAATAAGCTTTGCTTTTTGTGTCTTAAACAGTATGAAAAATCCATCATGCCAAGGAAATGCAACAGGAAGACAACCTGGGGCCCAACCTCCATTGAACAGATGGAAAGTGCAGCCACTGAGGTCATGGAGCAAAAGAGGTCCTTAAGAGTTGTTTCAAGGGAGCGAAATATTGACAAGTCAAGCCTCCTAAGAATAATTTTTAAAAAAAGCAGCGGGGGGACTGTCTCACTGTGGCTTAGGGTGCGGTGGCCCAGGCCAAGAATTTTCACAGATGAGATGGAGGAAGAACTTTCCAAACACCTGAAAGAACTTGCTGAACAGTCTCTCCAGCTAAGTGCCGCACACTGGCATTTGAATATGCAGAAAAAAGAACCATGTCCTCATTCCTGCCAATTGGAAAGAGACGCAGTGTGCAGGTAAGCTAGGGTGTGCAAGGCAGCATGTGATTTCCTATGGTAACTAAGGCTGATCTTTCCACAAGGCTAAATCTTATAGTAATGGATTGTCTATAGGTCAAAAGTGGTTCCACAGCTTCCTAGCACGTCGCCAGCTTTCTGTCCGAACTCCAGAAGCAACATCCCTTGGAAGCGCCACTGCCTTCAATAGAACGACTGTTGGGGAGTTCTTTGATAATCTGGCAGTAGTCATGGACAGGTGGGAGAATTAATTCTTCCAATGCATGTGTTTTATTCTCTAAGGTTTAGTAGTTTGGATTCCCTTTCTCCTTATCTTTAACAGGCATAAATTCCTCCCACACATGATTTTTAATGAGGATGAAAACAGTTGTCTGTACAGTACAAAGGCCTCACCAGGTGAGATACATGATACACACACAAGGCTGACATGTGTAGCTTGTAATAATGTAATAAACAGGCCGGCGGGACCTCCAAGCGAGCAAGGTCGAGTATGGCGCTCCGAAATCGGATAAGCTCTGGTTCTCCTCCCTGGTCTGGTTCTCATCCAGCCTCCAGCCTGGCTCTCCTCCCTGATCTGGTTCTCATGTACACTCCAGCCTGGCTCTCCTCTCTGGCCTGGTTCTCATGCAGCCTCCAGACTGGTTCTCTGGTGCCGGCGGGACCTCCGAGCGAATGAGGGCGAGGGTGAGAATGGTGGTCCCGGGGTCCCGAGTGAGGTCCCGAAGTTCCCGCCCTGGAAGCAGTACTTTGACAGGGGCCTTGTAATAACATAAAAATCAGCTAGTCATTGAGAGCATCTGCCGGCTGCTGTAGCAGCAGCAGCCTAGCCTACAGATTGAACATGCCATTGATTCTGAACTTTCTGTTGGATTTAGGTTCTGACACAAAGAGGGAAAAGGCAAGTTGGTTCCATCATATCAGCCGAGAGAGGGGAACTGGTAACTCTGGTGTGTGCTGTGAATGCTGCTGGGGACGCTGCACCTCCCATGTTTGTCTTTCCCAGAGTAAAGTTTAAAGACTGCTTCATGATCAATGCACCTCCAGGAGCAAAGGGTACCTCCACCAGAACAGGATGAATGAATGAAGATACCTGGGCCGAGTTCCTTGGTCACCTGATAAACTATACTTACTGACCACCCCAAGCTGCTAATCATGGACAGTCTTAAAGCTCACATATCACTCAGGGCAGTAGAAATCGGCGAGAGCAATGCCATTGTTATGCTCACTCTCCCACCTCACACACTCCATTGTATGCAGCCGCTGGATGTGGATGTCTACGGTCCATTTAAAACCCAATACAGCTGTGCTCTCAATGGGTGGATCTGATTGAATCCTAGCAAAACAGTCACCATCTACCAGGTTGCAGAACTTGTGAATCAAGCCTTCATGACAACTGTGACACCACACAAAATCACTTCTGGGTTTAGGTCCACTGGGATTTTCCCATACAATCACAACATTTTCCCCGATTAAGTGTTTGCAACATCCGTTCCATCAGACCGGCCAAACCCCGAGCTACAGCCGGCCACAGGGGATGCTCCACCTCCAGCAGAAGGTATGGAAGGCCTGCACCCTGCAGATGATCCGCCTAAAGATAAACCTCCCGCTACAGATAACGCACCCTCCCATACCAATTCGCCCACTCCCGGGCCAGCTGACACAGATGCGGGACAAATAACTAGCCGACCTGGATATGTCCCTCCGCAGGAAATAATCGCACTTCCAAAGTTCACACCCAGAAAACAAACCAGACGGAGGTGCATGAAGACCGCTATCCTCACCGACACTCCTGAGATGCAGGCACTTGAAAATGCTTTTGAAGAAAGACGAAAGAGAGCACTGGAGAGAAAGTGCAAAAAAGATAATCAAAAGAGAAGCTGATCCAGAGCTTTTGAAAAATGATGAAAGAAACTGCAGAGAAAATGCAAAAAAGGGAACAAAAAGAGGAGCCAATCCAGAGGACTCGCTATGGAGAGAGAGGGGTGTCCTAATCTGAGTTCCCCTACTGTGGAGGTGGTTCTTTTCTCTCATTTGAATGGTGAATAAAACATTTTTTAAATGATACTTTTCTGTATTTGTGTTTGTTCGTCACCTCCAGAGTGGTGGAAAAGAGTAATTGAAACTTTTTACCCCAAGTAGGGTCACTTTACCCCCTTGAAATCTGGGCTTTATCTCAGTTTATCTCTGTAGCTTGGGTAAAATGAGACAACTGACCACTTTTTTTTTTTACAAACGATCATATTTTTACCGTCTTTAGTCCGGCAAACATTCCGATCTTTTCTTATGAAACATCCTAAATTAAAGGAAAATGTGTTAATTTTTATAGACACATCAATTTAGCTTGCTTAGAGGGGGGGAGGAAGTAAAAAGCTTCTCACATTACCTCACTCTCCCCTACTTTTTGATGTATTGATTACACAAGAAAATTTGCAATGCAAAAGCAAGTTAAAAGGTAACCTGGTAAAACTATGGAAACAAAGAAGGCTTTATTTTACTTAGACTTACTTTAAACTGAGCTTACGCTGGCTTCTAGCACAGCTGTGAAAAACCTTGGAGTCATTTTTGATCAGGATATGTCATTTAATTCAAGATTAGGAGCATCCTCTTGTAAATGAAATTAAGGCTCATATATCCTAAATGCAGCTAACCTCATATAACCTTTTGTATTCTTCTGATCTCATATAAACCTTTTATACTCGTCTGCACATCAGCTTATGTGTGCTATTGTATCTTTGCAAACTGAAAGAGCATCCTGTTCTTGCAGGCAGTTGCAAGGTCAAATAATAGACGTCATCTGAAATGGCTCGTTATGATTAATCTCATGTCTCCTGCTCAGTTTGCTCTCGTCCATGACTGTTTTTCGGCACATCGTCAGCCCACTTTATCTGACTGGTTAACAGACAACACAGAGGGCTCAGCCAACAAGGCCTACAACCAGGCCTGGAATTTCGTGATCTGAGGGACAAGGCCACTTGGCCTTCAAAGGGGCATTTTTTTTGAGGGCACAAAGGCCAAATGTCAGGGCAACACGGCCATAATAAAAAAAACACAATATATGCTAATAAACGGCAGAACACAGTTTTTGAATTCAGAACCTTGGATATTTTTAATAGGCTACCACAACTTTGGGACTTTTATCAAAGGGAAACAGACAACAAAATAGGCAATGTTATTGATTTTTATCAGGTTATTACACAGCCATAAATTTAATTTAAATCGTCATCTGATGATGGGGATGGGGTCTTCCTAGGCACATAAGGAAAAACAGTTGGCCTCCACCTCTCTATGCTCCCTCTGTCTTTTTTGCACTGGCTGAAAAATTTAAAACAGTTTTATGATGAATCAAAGTGGCACAATTAGTTAATATATTTCATTTCATTTTATTGATTAATTCCAGACATGTCAAAACAATCTTTTAAAGCATAGACAATTTTAAAACACTATCATGAATCTATGTATCTGAAAATAAATATATTTATAAAATATATAATAATTAATAAATCAATATACACTGACATGTGTATAACCATAATTTAGAAACATATAGAACCTCTTATAATTAAATCTAAATATTAATTGGAAATATTTCCCCCAAAAAATAAACAATTTATATCCAATGTATACACACGGATCTATATACATACACATACATACCAATATGTAAAACACATATTTGGTTTAACATGTCTGAAAAGGGGTATTAATTCCTACCAAATGTTATTTCCTAAATGTACCACATAAACTTAGGCTAAAATAAGAAGAATCTAACAATTAACTATTCCATGATAACCTTTTAAAGTAGGTGTCATATTTTGGCAGGTTTTTGCTGCATCTTCAAGCTCTTTTGCGACTAATCTCGACTCGTTCCCCGTCTTGGCATTCTTCTTTCTGAGGAAAAAAAGTTTAGAGTGAATATGTTAAATATTTTTAGATAATATTATCACGTTTTCATAGCCTACTGATTATTCAAATGCTTTAGCCACCCCGGAGCGTATTTCTGTAATGATACGTGTTAAAGAGTTTAGGTTTAGGTTTCACTTTCGCGCACCTGAAGTCTCAGAAGTGTATCGTGTATAGAACAGGAATGTCGGAGTTTAAATTAATCTATCTCAGCATCGTCATCCTGCCTGTAATTGTTGTTGAATCATATATCAATCGTGAGTTTATGATGTGTTTTCTAGTCACAGATGTTTTCTCTATAAACGAATTCCATTTAATAACATCCTGATTTTGGCGATGAAATGAAGACAAAGAACCAAAGCTTCGCTGCACACATAGAAGAGAGACAGAGAAGTTGATTTGGCGAGAAAAGGATTATTTGGAGGCTTTAGTTTACGATAAAACAGCTGATTGCAGGAGACCGTTTACTTGGGTTGCCTTAGCAACCATAGCTCAGAAGGCTACAGTAGTGAGACATGACAGTCTCCGTCTGATATTGAAACATTAAAAATTATTAGTAGGCTATAGCAATAAGATATGACACGAACAATTTACAGAAGTGTTGATTTAGCTTGTTGGATAGCTAGGTCCCCCTCAGGGAGGCTAGTAGGCTACTGCTACTACCAAGTCTAGCAACTCTTTATCAATTCAAAGTTGGGAGCAATTTATTACGATTTATAGTCCCGGGCTCAATCTTTAAAGTCCTTATGCTCAATGAAAAGCTATTTGATCTAGAAAACAGATGGCTTTTTGAACACTTACCTTTAATGTCGTCTTCGTGGTATCGTTGTGCTGTTAATCCCACAGACAGAACGCTAATGATAATAGAAGGCTGTGCGGCTGTAGAGTTATGGACGGATCCCGCAGTAGGACACACCTCCGCTCCGATTGTTTAGCTTTAATACAGGTAGACCTACCGATGGGCACTACGGCGCAAACTTGATGATAGCCGAAGGAACGGGAGAGAGCAGGGCACCAAGGCCACAGTGGCCGTTAAGCAACCAATTTTCGGAAGGGCATCACGGCCAAGAAGAAGGGCTACGACGGCCATGGCCGCCGTGGCCGCCGCGAAATTCCTGCCCTGCCTACAACGAGTGGCTCGACGCTCTCTGCGCTGCCATCACTGAAAACATCCAGACCGCCTGCGATCTTTCAAAGACCAGTGTGTGTGTGTAGAAGGAGGGAGAGACTTGTGAAGACTATTTCGTCTGGCTCCAGGCCATCTTCAACAACTACACCGGAACTACACGGCCCAGCGAATATCCTGGCAACGCTACGACCACCTACGAGGCCCTCCTGAAGAACTCCTTCCTTGAAGGTATGCACTCATCGACTAAAAAGTGTTGTGTTGGCTGGAAAGACTCTTCTGTCTGCCTCGCTGATGTGCTGAGACATGCACGCCATGTGCAGGAGCAAAAAAAAGGGGAAAAAAATGCCAGAACTGACAAAAAACAGAAAGAAACTGCTCACAGTGCTCAGCTGCGTCTCCTCTAGCATGTGACCTCTGCTCCCGCTCCAACACCTGCCCCCTTCCCTTCACTGCCTGGCTCCTCTACCCCTCAACCACATCCCCAAGTGGATATTTGTTTTTACTACGGTCTCAGCGGACACTGGACCCGTACCTGCCCTGTTAAGACTTTCCAGAACCGAAGGCATGGGCGTGGTGAAGGCAGAGGCAACTCCTCCGGTGTGTACGGCCATGGTGGCTACCAGGGCCCTCCCCGTCATTATTCGGACTGAGAGGCAGGATGGGGTGGAACTCCAGCTGGCACATTGGTTCAGGACTCCTCCCCCGCTGCAGATGAGTACTTTTCACACACACACAAGGCAGGGGTACACCCTGGACAGGTTGGACCCTGGAACACCAAATATCAAATTAAATATGAAGATTGACAAAATTTAGAAAATTGAAAATCTGTCAGGGGGCAGCACAGTGGCTTAGTAGTTAGCACTGTTGCCTCACAACAAGAAAGTTCCGAGTTCAACCCTCGAACATGCAAACTGTGTGGAGTTTGCATGTTTGGACTGTGGCTTCCTTCCACAGTCCAAAGATATGCTGTCAGGTTAATTGGTGGTTCTTAATTGCCCGTAGGAGTGATTTTGAGTGTGAGTGGCCTCTATATGTGGCCCTGCGATATGCTGTCAGGTTAATTGGTGGTTCTTAATTGCCCGTAGGAGTGATTTTGAGTGTGAGTGGCCTCTATATGTGGCCCTGCGATGGACTGGCGACCTGTCCAGGGTGTTTCCCCAGCCTGCCTTCAGAGGTAGTGCAACCGCCCAGGAAGCATACAGCAAGACAGAGAGGCACTTTTCTGAATCACCGCCACCGAAAGGACAACCTGGAAGGATGGTACTGTCGTCCCCAGAGTCGAAGTGTGGGCGTGTTCCCCCGACCTTGCACTCTTTTCATCCATAGAAGGGGTCACCCTGGCCCTTGACATGGTGCCCCCAGAGGCCAAAAGAGTGACTCTGAAAAATGGAGCCCTGGCCTATAGCTATGTAGGGGGTATAGCGGGGGTTAGCAGTGACGCCCTGATAATTTTTACCAATGCAAACGGGGAAGCTCACCATGCTGGAGTGAGAGACCAGCTGTGGGAGGCCGGGGAAGACTACAGGGAAGAAGTCAGGAAGCTCGATATGACTCGGATGGGAGTAGGCATGGTAAGTGGGGGACATCTGCCCCATTATGCCA
Source organism: Hirundichthys speculiger (assembly GCA_018398805.1). Taxonomy (NCBI): domain Eukaryota; kingdom Metazoa; phylum Chordata; class Actinopteri; order Beloniformes; family Exocoetidae; genus Hirundichthys; species Hirundichthys speculiger. The sequence goes on from JAGFBZ010002245.1 coordinate 2,814,624, forward strand.
TAGTACATGTGAGAATTGACTGTTATTAGGGAGGATCAGTGCCGAAGGAGTATCTGCCAGTGATGATGGAGGCCCTCGATAGGGGTCTGGGGAAAGCGAAGGAAATTGCTGCACGAAGAGTGATGATAAGCATCAATGGGCTGAGGTCAGGAAATACGTCTTGGAGGATAGCCGAACTGGCTGCGGTTGGATGGATGCAGACAGGTGTCATATGGGGGACCGGATCGAGGAGTACGTGATCCAAACCTCCCCAGAGGATGACGAGACCAGGAGACAACAGGCGCTGGCAGCCATGCCAGGGATGAGGGAGCTTGGAGGAACATGGCCGGCTGAATGGATCACACCAGAATCCCAGGAGCAGCCAGGTGAAATTGGACCTGGAACCACTTGTTGTGCAATAAGGCGTATAACGTGCTCGTTTAGTCATAAAAGGGTTATTAGCAAACTGTCTTGAGGGACAGCTGCTAATAACCAGAAGGGTATTAACAAAGTTAATAAATTGAAATGGGGCACCACCTGATAAATCAGGAAAAAGGACTAAAGAGCACAATCAGTCTCAAAATGGCTGTTGTTCTATGCGTGCCAGCCTGTGACCAGGTGTAGCGCTATAGAGCAACAGAGAAGGTGTGAGTCCGAGCACAGACCTCTTCAATCCAGCACATGTTACAAAACTGGGTAAAAATAACCACAAACAACTTCTCTCATTAGAATATATCAGGATTTATTAACACAAATATTAAAAGGAACAAACACTTGAATCAAGATCCTGATATCTACTACTAAAGGATAACTAAGCTAACATAATCAAACATTAAAAGGGGAAAAGAATGTCCATGTCATGTCTGCATGTAAACATGTAACTATAGGTATATGTGTGTGCACGTGTGGGAGTGTGTGTGCGTGTGTGTGGTAATGGGGGAAGGATGTTCAAGATGGCTGCCACGATCACGCGTTCTCGTCCCTCACCAAAATGGCCACCAACTCACGCAATAGGGCATCACAAGATGGCGGGCGAGGTCATGTGTAACTCGTCAAAAGATTGTTAGTACGGAGGAAGACGAAAGAAAAGGCAGAATGAAATCCACAGCGCGAAAGGTGATTCCTAACCACCGATGCTGTGATCGCTCCGAGGATTTTCACACAGGTTGGAAAGCGTGGAGCAGACTCCCGCACTCTCCTCCTGACTGCTTGTCTGAAATCACGGCGCGATCAGCTGGTGGTGAGGTAACACTGCAATCACGTGGGTAAATAAGCACGGCGGATTACCGGCGGGCTCAATCGTAAACAATATCACAGTAAGCACAGAAATATTAACTAAGCTAAGTAACTCTGTGACTAGCAATAGCAACTCTTTCGTTTTTCACAGATGCAGAAATGTGAAGCTACTTCACCGAGCTGCTCTGGTTTTGAACTGAGAGATGAACAGTGGGGTTGCTGTTCGCAATAATAAAATAAAACACATGAGCGAAATTCAGTTATGGTGGGACTGATGGTCTGAGAGAGCAAAGAGAGCCACGTGGAGACTCTCCAGCCGTGGAGTCCAGTCGCAGGAAAAAGAAGCAAGAGAGCAAAGAGGAAGAGCTGTTTGCGCTCACGGTATTTAACCCTCATACCGCCGACTGGGGTCCTCTCGGACCCCAGAGGTGTACTTTTTGTCATATCTCAGAGGTGCTTTATTCTATAATTCCAATTTTTCATGACTTTGTCAATCAATTTGTTCCTAATGATGTCATATTATTTTTTTCTGTTTCTGTCTTTATCTGTGCTTTTTAAAAATTCCAATGCATTGGGGTCCAAGAGGACCCCAGTCAAAATCTCTAATTCCGCCTATGTATTTTTAATAGATGGAACAATTTATTGAGTCAATGTTTGCCATGGGACCTAATTTAAAGTATCACACAGTCTCAGGGGGGTTGGGGGCACTCTGTCAGTCATTTTGAGGGAGATAGACAGAAATGCAGCAGAGACAGATTCAGTCGTGTGCTTTGTCTTCAACACAAAATACTGCTCCTCCTAAGGTAAGACGACTTTCAAAGTCAGGAATAAAATACATAATTCCATCCTAAAAATGTATATGACTATGAAATGGAATGTTTAAGTTCTATTTTACAAGATAAGACTGGAAAATAGTTTGTAGTGCATTTGATTGACATGCAGTCAGAGCATGATCAGCACATGCTGTGAGCGTGGGAAAAACTCAAATGTAGCAATGTTTGAAGGTGCAGAGGAAGGGGGGAGGGGTATGCAAGGAGAAGGGTTTGATTTGGTTTTCTGTGTTTCTTAGAGCTCCAAGATGTGTTTGGCTGTAATACATCTAGAATATGTCTCTATAATATATAATATAATATTTTTTATGACATCAGTGTTTGTTTTCAGGCAACAATGACAGGCAAATCAAGGATGGCCAGATTTGGCGTTGCTGAAGTTTTGAGACAACTTCTAAATGAGGAGAGCTCTGAGGGGAGTGATGATTCAGGGACTGATTATGAAGATCATATTTCAGAGGCTTCTGAACACAGTGACACTGAAAATATACCTGAAACTCACCCAGACACTGCAAGTGTCACCGAAGCTGACCCTGACAGTGTGGGACCAGCACTTCACATCAATACCACAGAGCCTGAACCACCACAGGTTGAAGAGAGACAAGACAGGGGAAGGCCTAGAGTCAGGGGAAGGCCTAGAGTCAGGGGTAGGGGTAAGGGTAGAGCTGAAGCAGCTGGAGCTAGTGGGAATGCCCATGACAGACCATATCGTAGCAAAAATGGAACTGTGTGGTTAAAAAATCCTCCACTTGCTGGGCGAAGACGAGCTGCTGACATTATTAGAAATCAGCCAGGTATTACAAAGGCAGCAGAGTGCAAAGCAGAGGAAGAATCTCTGAATTTGTTTCTGACCCCAGAGATGATTAGTGTTATTACATGTGAAACTAACAGAGAAGCCAAACTAAGAATAAGGGAATGGAATGAGAGCCATCCCACCAACATAAGGGATCAATGGAAAGCAGTTGATGACATAGAAATAAAAGCAGTTATTGGCCTTTTGATCATGGCAGGGATGTATAAAGATAATCACACTTCTGTAGATTCCCTCTGGTCAGAGATTGACAGGAATCCTGTATTCTCTGCAACTATGTCCAAAACAAGATTCCAAGACATATTGAAATACATGAGGTTCGACAACAAAGCAACAAGGGCAGAGCGAATGGCAACAGACAAGCTTGCCCCTTTCAGAGATATATGGACTATGTTTGTCGCTCAACTCCCAAAGTACCTCATTCCAGGCCCAGACATGTGTGTTGACGAACAACTTGTTGGTTTCAAAGGCAAGTGCAGTTTCCGGCAATACATCCCATCAAAGCCTGACAAATATGGGATAAAGATCTGGTGGAATTGTGATGCAGAGACCAGCTACCCTCTCAAAGGTGAGGTATACCTTGGCAGACAACCTGGACAGCAACGAGAAGTGGGTCAAGGGGCCCGTGTTGTCAAAGAACTTGTGGGGCCTTGGTGCAAAAGTGGCAGAAATGTCACGGCCGATAATTTCTTCACATCCATTCCATTGGCTGAACACTTACTTGAAGACGGACTGACATATGTTGGCACTATCAAGTCGAACAAACCACATATTCCAGAGGAGATGAAAGCTAACCATGACAGGGAGGTTAACAGTTCATTGTTTGGCTTTCATGGGCAGCTTACCATGGTGTCATATGTGCCAGCAAAAGGAAAAGCGGTACTAGTGCTCTCCTCCATGCACCATGACACAAAGATTGACGGCGAGAAGCAGAAACCAGAAATTATACTACATTACAATGAAACCAAGAGTGGTGTGGATAATCTCGATCATCTGGCCAAAATGTTCACAACTAGAAGAAAAATAAACAGATGGCCAATGGTGTTGTTTATGAACATGTTGGATATTGCTGCCATCGCTGCATTCATTATCTGGATGGGAAACTTCCCAGATTGGAAGTCTTCAAAACATGGCCGACGTCGCCGGATCTTCCTAAGACAGCTGGGACTCGCCCTGGTCATGCCACACATGAAGAGGAGAGCAGATACTGCCACACTGCAAGCGCCAATCCGTGCAGCAATGACCATCATGGGAGTAGGGAAAACTCCACTCGCTGACGTCCAACACTTTGCTAAAAAACCTACTTGCAAAAAAAGGTGTTGCCTTTGCTCCCGAAGCACAGATAAAAAAGTAGCAAGTACTTGCTCCTTCTGCCACATGCCAGTATGTCCTGACCATAGCAGGAGTCAAATTGTGTGTCATAACTGTCTATAGTCCAGAGTTCCAACAACAGTGCTGCCACCAGTTTTAAGTTCTTGGGGATAACAATCAGCACTTTTTCCTGCATTTGACGTTTCCTGCATTCATCTCAATTTGAATTGCATTTATCAACCTTTGTTTTGAATATCTTTTGAATATTTTGTATTAAAATTCAAATAAAATTAAAATGTAGTGACATTTAAATGATTGTGGGTTTATTTATGTTTTTTATATATATTGGGTTCAAAATGACCTTGGTTGGTTTCACCATATAAATACAACACAAATAATGTTTACTTGAAATTACTGAACACTAAATTATATCAGAATCAAGTCTAACGTGACTACCACAGAGATGGTAATAGAGAGGGAAAAGCTGCGCTGTAGCCTCATTCTTTAACTGATTTGAAAAATTTCAATGGATTTGTGCTTAGCACAGATAGGATCTTAATTGCTGTAAAGGAGATCATAAAATTCCACTGTTGACATTTTTGGGTTAAAGAAAAGTATATTTTCGTTTTATAAAATATGCAAATTAACTATAACTTTCTTAAATAATAATAAATCTGTGTTGTTTTTTTTCCTCAGATGACATTTAATACATCAGTAATAATATTCTGAGAAGAAAAAAGTTGTAATTTTTCTTTGATGGTTGTTTATTGCAGTATTTATTCTTGGGGTCCGCACGGACCCCAGTCGGTAATCCATGTATGTGAAATATGTCGGGTAGAATGAGGGTTAAACGGCGTCTGTGAT
>JAGFBZ010002246.1:0-38779 GCA_018398805.1 Hirundichthys speculiger
TTCAGTCACGTTAGATTCTGGTTTATGAGCGTGGCAAACGTAAAACAGATATTTACTGTTAGCTTTAGACGAGAGTTGTCTCAAATATTTTGACCAGAATTAATGATGAAATATTCTTCACACAGCTATATTATTTTCATCAATAGGACTCATCAGGCAACAAAAATTAAGTGAAGATGTTAGCTAAATTCAGATGTTCAAGGCAGGTGACATTAAATAGTTTTCCCCTCCTGGGGCCTGTTGCTGTGGCCTGTAATTTAATATTACAGTGAATATGATAAATGTGATTTTTAACCTATACCGTACTTTCTGTCTATTATCCAAGAGCAAGGTCATGTGCTTTTAGCATGACATGTCTATTCATTCTATCAAACCCTATAATGTTGTTTCTTCACATAGAGGAAAGCCATGGGCCAGGAAGCAGGAGGATCAAGAGCAGAAGGTACAGGTTGATTATTAAACCTTTAGGTTTAGACCAGGGTTATTTTTAACTGGGGATTCCTGTAATTGACTTTTTTTTCCCCTCACAATAATTGAAAAATCTGAAGACTGTAAGTAATCTTTAATGTAATTAAATTAATTGTTAATGTAGAAACTGATAACAAAATTTTCATGAATGTCAAAATGACCAGTTGTAAAAAAAGTCTAGTGGCAACCTCTAGTTTACACACTTACCCTTTTCAATTTCATACGTAGGCCTATTAGTATGTAGCTCATTATTTCAGTGGCTATAAGGCACATTAATCTATTAATCTTCAAAGTCACTGCTTAGCTAACAATCAGAAAGCAAGAACACGAAAAAATTGTCGACAAAAAAACATGATTACGACAGTCTTTGGAAACTGCTATGAGATACTGAGACTTGAAACTGAGAAACTAAAAACTGTGCACCAGAGGGGAGAAAAGGAAAAGTATTGTAAAATGTTGAGAGTTTTTCTGTACTTCTGTACTGTCTTTTAATAAACAAAAAAAGAGATAATTGTTTATGATTTTGCACTTAAAATAAACTTGGCTTGACTTGATTTGAGAGGATTCAAAAGTCTTATTTACAGTGTTTTGTTTTGATAATGAATTTACAGCCCTGCCCCTGACACTTTTTTTTTTTTAAGTGAAAAACATTGACCATCCCCCCTGAATTTTTTTTTACAACTCGACTACTGCTCCTTTCCAACAAAGAATATGCAACTAGGATCTTTCAGAAAAAAGATCCTAACAGGGTACCAGCAGAAACTTTTTAATGGGGAGTTCAACTTGGCAGTGGTTGCAAATAACATTGTTTCTGTCGAATCCATCGTCTGGGAGAACTTTAAAATTAAAATTTCCATGCAAAAGTTCTGTAACTTTACCACTCTCCATGTCTGTTTTAGCTTATCCACATGTTTTTCCGTCAATTCTCTTCTGGTTGGAAGAGTGTGTGGAAGAACCATACACAGCCTGGCACCTCCTCCTCAAGCCTGGTTTATGCTCAAAAAAATCAGGTCATCTGCGTGTGTGACGCAGATAACGCAGATATGCCCGCCCACCAGTGTTGTACCTGAACGCGTTCATTGAACGAAAGTTCACGAACTAGTTCATATTTTCCGCGAACGTGAACTGAGTGCGTTCACTTTCTCCTTCATGAGCGTGGGGCGTGAACGAGTTCATTTGGGCAGTTGTGAACTACGCTCTTTCAAAGTTCACGTACGGTCAAAACCGTGCCATGTTTCCATTGAACCCCATTTAAAATCCACCACAAACGAGCCTGATATGTATCTGAGGAAATCAATCAAACAAGGCAACACGGGCTGTCGCTTCTGTCACACTAACAATTGCGTCATCAAACGTTTAAAACGATCATGAAGGAAGATGAGAGCTACAGTTGCCCAGAGCCGGAGGAGTGCCCCCGACTGCCAGGGGGGATTGAAATATTTAAATGGGGGGAAAAAACATTTGCACCTTAAGGACCTGTTTTTGTCTTATAATAAAGACCATTTGGCAGCAAGTTTTTCCTCATATTTTTAATATACTGTAGAGCAGTGATTCCCAAAGTGTGGGCCGCGGCCCCCTGCTGGGCCATCGTGGTACTGCAGGTGGGAATTAAACAAATGTGTTTTAAATCCTCGATCTTTTTTAAATATGTACGGAGCCCCTCTGGTGACATTTGATAAAAAAATAATAATGCGTGGCCACGGGATAATAATGCGCGGCCATGGGATAATAATGTGCGGCCACGAGATAATAACGCCTGGCCACGGGATCGTTAATTCGTGGCCACCAGATAATAATGCGTGGCCACGCATTAATTATCTCGTGCCCACGAGATAGTTAATACGTGGCCACAAGATAATTCAACTTTGTTAGCAGGATGATGGTTGTCTACTACGGAGCTGTCAGTGATGCTGTGTATTATTTGTGAATAAAGGTAATTATAGTCTACTTTTATATTCAGAGTATAGAGACGTCTGCATTCCAGTGTCGACCTCAGGCACATACATGTGGGTGCTATTTGATGTTACCAATCATCTACCAAACCTACCCGGATCTTCGTAATGACTTTGATCTTGTGCTAAGAAGCTCCATTTGGGTTATGGACATAATCTAAATTCATGAAGCAAACTAAGGGGGACTTAATTATGCAAACAAAATTATTATTTGGATGTTACCTGTTATTCAGTATCAAAAATGGTGTTGCATTGTGTTAATTGTGATCTGTCATTTTGGAGGAAATCACGGAATAGACAACTGCCCTTAAAATGTTTGAAGTTTTCAATATGGAAAATGCTGACGTATGTTTGTTAATTAATGTTTAACCACATTATTGTTTTAAGCACCAAGTTCACTTTGATCTTGAGTCCAAAAACTAATGTGGAAGACGGTTCAGGTCAGTTCTGTCCTGCTAAATTACATGTTTTTTTCATACCAGTATTAAACATTTTCAACTGAAGTTCATCTTTTACTGGTCCAGAACAGAATATGTCTTTGTCCAGATATCTGTTGAAATAAAAGCCCACTGAAAAGTGTCTTTTTCCATTATTACTTTATTATACCATTGATTGCACACTAACACTATATTTGCTGGTATACTTTAAACAGAGTTTAGGTCACATCTGTATAGGCTGCCCAAATCTCAGCAAACACAAAACCTATGAGTGCAATCAAGAGTTGGAAAAAATAAAATATACTTCATTTTGCACTTATTCAATATCTGTGACAGACAATTAAGTTGAGATTCAGTACCACTGGTAAAGAAATTACCTTTAAAATACAAACTTAAAGATGGTGGTCCCTACTTTTTCTGTGGGAAATTAAGTTATTTTTAATGTGTTATCCAAAAGCCTTGATACAAAATTACAATACAATGTGTTTGCTATTGTGTTGTGCTGCTGTACACAAAAATACACATAAACTCAGCATATGCCAAGATTGGCATTGTATCATTGATTAATAAAACATCGCCTTTACATTAATAAAAAGAGCAACAGAATGCAAAACCTTTGAATCAACTAAAGTAAAAAAGGTTATAAGCAGGAAAAGTTATGCTCATTCATGTCACTTCAAGACTTTTAAACAAGGGTGAACTATGTCCACTGTTGATCCACTCACAGCCAACCTAGCCTACTTTGTGTCATTGTTATGCAAAGCATTACAAAAAAAAAAATAGAATTGGACCACAGAAACATTATTATTAAAAACAGTATTTAAAGTCTTAAAACGTGTCTGGAGGATATCTTTAATTGTTTTAATTGTCCCTTATGCAGTTTGCTAGGCTGCTCAGTTAAAGATGAGGGAGCGAAGAGCCTCCCGAATTGTCAAGTAAAACTCTTGAGCTTCAGAGATGTTCCTGGGAAAAGTAAGGCCCAACTCTGACATGACCCATGTTGCACAGGTCAATATATCTTGGTCGCACGGGACAGCTGACAGGAATATGCATGCCTCTTTGCAGACATTAAGGTCATTGTGTGGAACAATGAGTCCTCAGAACCCCAGAGCTGTGGTACAGTGTACATCACGTCAGGAATCCCACTGGGTACATTGTGATTCCTTGTTGGTCGGATGCGGTGGCTGTTTCCAGACCCGCCTTGATCTCATCTAGCTCCTCCTAAAAAGAGAATATGTAGCTATGGTTAAAGAAAGCTTTAAAGACAAACCACACCCCCAAGATGACACAAAAAAGCCACCTCCTGCTGATGTTAAAAGATAATGTGCATAAATTCAATTGCATGGTTAAATCAATTGTCTTTTTTTTTAATGAAAAAAACTGACCCTCTTAATGTCTAACAGCCACTGCCATAACCAGTTCGCTGTGGTATAAACAAAACCGTGGGCATAATTGACCTATTTAATCTCTTAAATATGAATTAAATTGACATTATTTTGTCCAAGCTTTCAATTTGGTAACCTATATAAAGGCTTCTTTCAGATTATACAAAAATTGGCCTACATAACTTTATCAGTTAGACTTGGACTGCCAAATTGCCACATCTTTTAACAAACATAAACATTAACATTATAAATCCACCAGTTCAAGGGATGGAAGATCAGTCCACAAAAAAGCCACAGACTTTCAACCTCACCTGAATAATGTTCCGAAAGCACAGCTGTGCAAGTGATTTGTCCAGGTGGTCTCCAACACACAGGCCTCATCTTTCATTTCGCCAAGAAGATGTATCCAGTATTCCATTCGTTCTTTGCGCAACAAACCCCACCAACTTTCAATCCTCTGATTTGTGGGTACTTGCTCCTGCGATGTAGCTTTGTTGACCAGATCTACTGTCAACATCACTGCGGCGGAGGTAGGTCTGGATGTCTCGGACAACCGCATTCTCCGTTCCTCGATCTGTCCGGACGATCCGGGGACAGCCACCAAACTCCTCCACGGCTTCAATAAAGTAGCCCCCTATCACACGTGGGTCGCTGCTTGTGTATGCAGCTTTCAACCAAATTAATTTTCGCGAAAAGCCATCTATACAACCATTGATGCAGATTCCATATGGTTTTAACTTATCGTAAGAATCTATATGCCAAAATATAGTTAGGTCCTTGAGCAAAATACTGCCTATGGTTTAGTCTCCTGGAACGGTGGATGGCTGAGGCGTCAGGGTCCAGAGCTGCAAGAATTAAATGGACATCTTCCTTTTTTGCATGAATGCCATTTTTCAAGCACTTGCTGTACATCCACCTGTAGCCATGCAGCCTCCCAGGTCCTTCTAGCTAGTGAATGATGAAATCTATGACTTCCCCAAGATCAGCATATTGCTTACGTTTAAGCCCATGCATTTTGAGCAGCCGAATTAAGTGTCTCTTGCTAAGCAATACTCCATGCCTAACCACAAGTGCCTTAAGAATGTCATTGTAATTCATTCCTAGATTAAAATAAAAGGAAATTAAGTCAAAATTGTCCATTTGTGTTGGCTAAAGTACGACTCAAGCAAGCAACAATCAATCTCTGCGTGGATGGAAATGGCTACTATATTATCTCGTGGGCACGAGATAATAACGCGTGCCCACGTATTAATTATCTCGTGGGAACGCGTTATTATCTCGTGGGCCACGTATTAATTATCTCGTGGCACGCGTTATTATCTCGTGGCCACGTATTAATTATCTCGTGGGCACGCGTTTATTATCTCGTGGCCACGTATAATTATCTCGTGGCACGCGTTATTATCTCGTGGCCACGTATTAATTATCTCGTGGGCACGCGTTATTATCTCGTGGCCACGTATTAATTGATCTCGTGGGCACGCGTTATTATCTCGTGGACCACGTATTAATGATCTCGTGGCCACGCGTTATTATCTCGTGGCCGCGCATTATTATCCCGTGGCCACGCATTATTATTTTTTTTTATCAAATGTCACCAGAGGGGCTCCATAAATATGTTTTTAATTACTGTAAAATATTCATGACATGATTTAAAAACATTAAGAAGTAATAAAACAAACCAGTTAAGTGTTATTCTACTGTCATCTTAATTTAATATAACAAGTGTCACCTTATTTGTTGACCCCTTACATTAATATCGGATCATGGTTCCTTGTCCTGTATGTTGATCACAGTTGTGATTTAAGGTTTCGGTGGGCTGCGGAGATTTTTCACATTTCAAATTGGGCCTTGGTATTCTGAAGTTTAGGAATGGCTGCTGTAGAGAGAAGCTGAAACAGAAATTACAGTTTTACATGGGCTGTCCCTTCAATGCTATTATGAACCCTGGTTGGTTAAGGATTCCGAATTGGACCAATAGTTTTCGACAGTTAAAATGGAAAAAATAATTGCCGTTTGTGGTGGGGTAGTATATGGGCAGTGGCATCATCCCATCATCATTTTGACAAATAATTGCTCGCAGCAACATTAAAAAAGAATTTTTAAAAAATGAACTAAGGCGTATAACGTGCTCGTTTAGTCCAAAAAGGGTTATTATCAATCGTCTTGAGGGACGGCTGCTAATAACCAGAAAGTTAATAAAATGAAACGGGGCGGCACCACCTGATAAATCAGGAAAAAGGACTAAATGGCACAATCAGTCTCAAAATGGCTGTTGTTCTAAGCGTGCCAGCCTGTGACCAGGTGTGGCGCTATAGAGCAACAGAAAAGATGTGAGTCCGAGCACAGACCTCTTCAACCAGCCAATGTTACAAAACTGTGTAAAATAAACACAAACAACTTCTCTCATTAGAATATGTCAGGATTTATTAACACAAATATTAAAAGGGACAAACACTTGAATCAAGATCCTGATATCTACTAACTAAAAGATGACTAAAAACTAACATAATAAAATGAAACATTCAATGGACCAGTGTAAACTTATATACACGTGTGTGTGTGTGCGTGGGTAATGTGAAAGGGGTGTCCAAGATGGCCGCCGGCTCTCGTGACAGGGCACCAAAGATGGCGGATGGAGTCACGCTGTGGTTCCGCCCTAACCAAGATGGCCGCCGACTCTCGCGATAGGCCGTCACAAGAAGGCCAACGAAAGTCACGTGGTGACGTCCTCACAAAGGTGATTAGTAGGAAAGGCAGTGCAGTGCAGAAAAGGCAGGGTAAAATCAACAACGCGAGGGTGATTCTAACCACCGGTGCCGTGATCGCTCCAAGGATTTCCACAGAAGGGAGAGTGTGGAGCTGACTCCCGCACTCTCCAACTGATTGTTTATCTGAAATCACGGCGCGATCAGCGGTGGTGAGGAAACACTGCGACAACAGTGGCCCAACAGAACTATTTAGTTCATTTTTTGAAACGGTGAACTGAGGCCGCTAAGGCCGGACGTTGTGATGTGGTCCATAGCTGCGAAGAAGAAAGTCCTCATTATTGAACTAACCGTGCCCTGGGCGGAGGGAATATCAGTTGCACACGAGTTCAAGCGGTCGAAGTACAGTGACCTGGCGGAGGAGTGCAGAAGGGGGGGCTGGTCTGCGACTATTCACCCTGTGGAGGTCGGATGCAGGGGCTTTGTGGGGGCTTCAGCAATCCGGCTCCTCCGTGCGGCAGGAATGACCGGATCTAGCCAAAAAAAGGCCATCAAGGAGCTAGCGGAGGAAGCTGAGAAAGCAAGTTTCTGGATGTGGTTGCGGAGGAAGGACAATAGGTGGGGCTCAACACCCCAGTGAGGTCAGTTGCAGGGAGTGGCGTGGGGAGACGTCCCCACGAATGCCACTGCCCCCCCACCGAGAGGTGTCCTGGCCAGGGGGCGAAACATCAATGAACGGTGGCACCAGCTGACGACCCTGCAGCTGACCTCAAAATGTGCACTGGAGGAGGTGCGGCAGGCAGAGATGCCAAGCAGTTAACCTGTATCAATTAAGTTAATTTCTGTGAACTATGAACTTAACTAGTTCGTTTAGAAAATGAACTTGCCCAACACTGCCCACATCCTCAGCAGACACTCCGGTGCATCTACCCAAAAGTGTTGGTGACCGCAGACAGTGGCAGTGACAGTTGGGATGGTGTTCTCAGGCTTGCAAGCTCCCCCCTTTTTCCTCCAAATGTAATAATGGTCATTATGGCCAAACAGTTTAGTTTTTCTTTCATCAGATCACAGGACATGTCTCGTAAAAAGGTATTACAGAGACTCACAAAGTTTCTTCAACAACTGCATTTCAGTGTCTATCGATAGTTCATCAGTCCAGCTTGAAAGTTCAGCTTGGAATTTGCTGAAAGAGGAATGGGAGCCATCTTGTTAGCAACTTCAAGTAGCAGTAATAATGAAAGGGCTCTTTATCTCAGCAACACTATTATGACACTCTCAGAGCAGCTGCATATGTTGATGAACTGGTATGTCAACAGATATATTGGGTTTGTCTTTGGTGTTGGGTGTGTCAGTAAATGATGTTGAACACTTTTGATGGTTTCATGGTCTCATAAGAGTGTGTTCACAGATCACACAGGATGCTAGTTTTATTCAAATCCATTCATACATCTATCCACTATCCATACGCATTTTAGTCCTATGCAGGGTCACAGGGATCTGCTGGAGCCTATCCCTGTCAGTAAAACAATATAAATATTTGTTTTATTTAAATTTTGCTTGATTAATTAGGGACAGGTACCAAATACTTTTCAGCTTGTTGCAGATCTGTGCTCAGTTAACATAACTCAGTTAACAAGCAATCAACTACTAGATGTGATATATGTGTATTATAATACAGGATTACACATTAAAATATTGTATGTGTATTGAAACTTGTACAGTTTCTGTCAGAACAAGCACAGTCTGATTTTTTTCTCTCCACTAAAAAAAAACAAATAAAAACACTCCCACAAGAGAAAAGAGGAAAAAGAGCTGTGTCCATGTAGGGCATCTTTAAATGAATATAGGTCTCTATGAAACTGTGTGATGAGGCTAGTTTTGATTCAATTTGTTCTGGAGTTAGCTTCCCTATTGTCACATAGTGGTTTCCTATCCATCCATCCATTCATAATCTATGCTTCTTCTGTTCAGGGTCCTGGGGTCTGCTGGAGCAGTTGCTATTACATTTTTACTAAGTGGTGTGTCTAAGTATGCATGGCTATATGGATGCATGCTAAAACCAGGGTGGAAACTGTGATTTTGTTTTTGTTCACAAATTACTGTATATTCAGCGGTACAGAGCTGACTTTCTGTTAAACCTCAGACATAATTTACTTAGATCCAAACAAATAAAATCCTGTCAAAACTGAATGAATTTCCTTTTTAATAAAAATATTTTTTTCAAGGATGATGACATTATCTCTCCTTCCATATTTCTATCACAGTTAACTAGTGCCATCTTATTTCTCTTTAAACTGAAGTGCACCCAAGTATAAATTGAATAGCTATTATGCATTATGATTTCTGTATTATCTGTTTGCAAAACATCTTTCTCTGTCCTCATGTCATGGTGTTCAGAGAATTGATATTAAAAAGTAATTTGTAATGAGAAACTCTTTCATACTAAAGTCTAAGTATGCCCCGCATATTTCAGAAATACAAACACAAACAAGCATCCAGATAGATTCTTTTTACAGTAGAAGTTATAGAAAGTATATAAGTAATCTGACTCCCTTTGATTTGACTATCCATGAAAAATCATCATAAAATCCACCTCATCACTGTGTTTTTCATGCAGCTAATGTTCAAGGCAGGAGTTGTATAAAAGTGTACAAACAGAATAGTTCAGCTTTTCCAGATGAAAAGGCCAGAACAGTTTGCCTGACACAAACAAAAAGAATACCACTTGCTTGAATCATTGTGCTGAATCTTATATAAATTGTTTACTCATTGTCTTTTTGGTGAAACTTGGATATTTCTACACAGGAGTCCCTAGGTTGACTTACTTGTAGCCCCTTCATCTTGGCTCTCAAAATTTGGAGCTTTGGTGAGAGTGGCTTTCCTGCACCCTTAGGTCGGAAAAAGGACTATGACTGTTCTTATGCATCCAGAGTACTCAGCTTTCTGGCTGAAGTGCTGTAAGCTGTACCAACTGGCGACTACTTTATAATTGCTGAATTGAATCACAACCAGGTCATCTGATTAAAATCCTACAAAATGGTTGGCACATCCAACTGTAACTGAGCGTACAGGCTTAGGGCCCAGTTGTCTAATTTTAGCTTCTTGGAGCACAACATTTTTTTTTAAAGACACTGAGACAGATTAAACCTACTAAAAGACCAAGTCAGGCATTCAATTTAAAAGTTACAATGATTTAAAATACCAAGGGCTGGCTGCCCACGGGTGCGCGTGGTGAGAGTCCAAGATTGTCTATGAGTACAGAGCACTCACTTCACCCCATGCTAACACATACACACAGCACAGCAAAACAATAAGGGCACCTTAAACATGCAAAAGTGGGAGAATGTGACAAAAATTACCACAATACACAGGAAGTGATGGGGCTGCAGTGAAAAACCCTGTCACCAAACTCTCTGCCCTCACCAGTGACCAGCTTGACCCAGACCCAATGAAAAAAAGGAGCAGTTCAGATCAACTGAACAAAAGGAAGAAATTCACAAAAACAAAAAAAGAAATAATAACATTCAAATTGACTTAAATGAAAATAATTAACATAATAATAATTCAAAACTAAGCCAGAGACGTGAGAAGCAAATGCAAATAATAGACCTGATAAAACATACAGTGGCCTAATGGCATCAAGTGGCAAGCAGCATCCAATCTTCTTCAGAATCAGCACCAAGCTGGTTTAAACAGTGTCTAAAATCATAGACAAAGAGAAGATAGCATGGATGTGCCGGAGGGTATTCAAGGAATGAACAGACACCTACCAGGACCACGTAGAACTGTGGCTTATCTCCTGGCCCTTTCATGGCGTTTATTTACAAAAGGTGTTAACAAGCAATGTAGAAGTGTAGCACAATACAGTGGCTAGGGAACAACACTGCAGGCTACACCAGCATTTAGCATGTTCAGCACTCTATATCCAGCAGTGTCTCCAGCATTTGGCTAGGGATCCTGAATCTGAATGGGCATCCATTGCCAATTGCAGCCATAAGCTGGCTGGTCCTTGTTGTGGTGTTGACCCCCCCAGTGGTGGATACCTGTGGAGATTGGAGCCATCAGCAAAAGGAGTACTTACAGAGCTTGGTTGGTTTGTGGGATCCCAAGGGAAGCTAACAAGTACTGGCAGGCCAATCAGAACACTGTTCAGGCATTTGTGAAAGTAAGAACCTGGGTGTGGGAGGAGTTCCTTGAGGCTATGGAACATGTCTCATAGTCAGTATTGTCGAGCAGTGTTTTTCAATCCTGGTCCTTAAACACCACTGCTCCTCATGTATTAGGGCTTCTATACACTGTATGATTTTGGTCTGTCACAGACGAAAGATCAATGTTGTGAAAGAATTGTAGGGATATCTTTGGTCTTTGGTCAAAATCGGCCGTCCAACATCCTACAATATGAGCGGCTTGATGTCAGCCATCCCACTGTGACCAAAGACTACCTGAGATAATTTTCTGACAGAAAATTAGTCAGTCAGAAATCCATATACCTCCATCTACTTATCAACCAACTGAAATGCAACTGTAAATAGTGCATTGATTATTGCAACCAAGTGCCTCTTTGGCTTCTTCTCTATAACCATGACCAGGAACATATTCTTATCCTTTGTACTTTGTAAAAAAAATATTTTGGCTCATGTAAACGCTACAACAGAGTAGTTTATTAGCACATGTTGTTTTTTTTACTGTCAGCGCATACGGATTGCTCACTTCAAAATGCACCCCATCTCTGTATCAGCAGTAACCTATGATTCAAGAGGGCTGATCATCATATAGTCTGCATATCATTCTTGACATTGTACCCAAGATTAAGCAAATGCAAACTGTATACAAACTGTGAGATGCTATGATCTTATCAGAAATCGTGCAGTGTATAGAAGTCCTTAGATGTTTTGCTGCTCCTGCACATCTGCCTCAAATTAAGGGGTCATTGACAAACTTGTGCAGACCTCGATACCATTTCAGTGAGGTGATCCATCAATTTAAATCAGTTGTGTTGGCATAAGGAAACACCGATATCATGCAGGGTAGGGATATTTGAGGACTAGGTTTAAGAAACACTTTCATAGAGATCCTTCAAACAGTCTGACACCTTGGGAGGAAACTATCTCTTTTCCATCACTTGCAGTGAGAACGGAGTACTACTGAGCTTAATTAGGGAATTAGTCTGGTGGCTAAAAGAATATTTTCTGCATCCTGTGATGACTGATCCACCTGAGGGCTGAGGTAGCTGAGAAAAGGCCAAACAAAATAAAATAAAATGAGCACTGGCTGGCTCTGCTGAGTATTAGCTCAGAGTAGAGTCACTGCTCCCCTGCATCATAAGAAGCCAGCTTAGTTGGTTTGGTTGTCTGGTTAGCATCCCTGCCACCTTCAAGGAGAGGTATCTGTGACATTCACCCACTGAATGTAGACCTAGGGGTTGAACAAGGAGACCCTGGAGAAATCATATCTCTCACTTAGCTTTAGGACACCAAGATGTTTCACCAATAGAGCGGAAAAAAGTGGGGCAACGGCCATTTTTACAGACAGTGAAGCAAACTATCATTCTACCTGACTTGAAAAGAACAAAAAAGAAATAGCGGCAGGAAATTTGAAGATGAAGAAGAACAAATCTAGCAATCACATTCCCTGTGGTCAGCATTAATGCAATGTGCAGTTTACATTTGGAGAGGAGTGTACATCAGGCTTTGACACCAAAGTATAAATCAGCCTTAAGACTCTTGATGATAGATACACATAAAACAAAGATAGCATGTAAATGTAACTGGAAGTTATTGAGGGTTTATTTTTGATTGATCAGTAGCGATATGTGTGTCTGTTTTCCTAATGCTTACACAGGAGCGAATGAGTTAAGAACTTATTAGAATCACACTGTGTATATGTGTAAATTTGTGTATGGAGCTGTTGGAAATGCCATCACTGTTCCTCCCAGAGCTTGACAACGCTTTTAGAGATGTGGCATGACATGGAGTGGTGACATGAAAAATAACAAAATGGATACAAAAGCATTAACCTCAAATGAAAGCAGAAAAGGTTGACTGTGAATAAATTTGTGTTCTGAATAAGACTACATTCAGACATCCGGATTTTATAATGCTTGTATTTTCATGCATTACTATTATGAAAAAGCAGTTACTATTTACAGTTTTTAGCCAGACATAAAAATGCAAGTTATTCAGTGTTTAATATCTTTGACATTTCCCATCCTTTTATGACGTACACTGTTAATGCCCTGCTTAACTAAAGTTTCAAGGTCGCACACTATACAGATTGGCAGATTGAATTGGATGACTTCCTCCTGATCCCAAATGTACAAGGACACTGTTTGAGACAGCAATAAAGGGTTATTCTTGCAAGTGAATCAACTAATTGGAACTCAGCGTGTCTTGCTTGGGAAGCATTAGACTGATGACAGCTCTAGAAGAAAAAAAAAGCTGTAAATGTTGGGGTGACTGCCTCTTGTTCTGGTCTATTTCTTTCTCTCACTGTCTACCTTTCTGCTACACTAAGTGTGTTTGATTACAGAAGCAATTCCAGGTGGGTAAAGACAGGGTCCTCGCTTCAGCGTCAAAAATACCTTATTATAAATATGTGGTTGTTGCTTCTATGTGCCACCAGATTGGAAGATCAACTGTATAGTGCTAAACAATTCGTGCAGGAAGAGGGGTGTTGGGTCTGTAGCAGGAAAAGAAGATAATATGGTGTTTTCACACAAAACCAGCAGCATGAGCCCAGCAACTATGTTCCACACACAAAAGTGTCAAGTGAGAGCTAAGATTCCACAGCTTGAAATGATAGGGATCACTGCTCTACAACAAAAACTGACCTAGACAGCACTGAGAAGGGTAAAAAATAATCCCTTTTCTTTCTAAAAGCGGTTTGTCTTACAGAGATGTCAAACCCCGTCAAAGCACCCCCAAAATTGGTCCTTCTGTCTCTGCGAAGTGTCCACGATCTTAGCAGACTATTCCTACCGGGTTTAATGATGCATTTGTAGCGTATTACTTGTTCTTTTCACTTTGTGTCCATTCTGCTTCATATTGAACAACTGCCCAACCTGTGGTGTGCATCTCCAATGTACAACTGATCAAATGTCACCTGGTAAATATGATTAAAGAGAAAATGCTCGACTTTAGTTTTGTGCTTGAATATACGATTGATTGTACAACCGCAAATGAAAATGAGGCACATCCAGGTCTTTTGAGTTTCATTCTGATGAGGGTGAAAATAATGCCAGAATTTTGTTGCATGCAAAAGACTGTTCAAAATAAATATAAATATCCATCCATCCATCCATTAATCTCCATAATCCATAATTACAACAGATCAGTACAGAGTTTGCACCACAGCAGACAATGCACCTGCCTGTTGATCGCCTACTTCCATCACTCATGAACAAGACCTGAACAGAACCTCCCTCCCAACCCAGAGGCATTCTACCCTTTTACGACTAAAGGGCCGTGTATACTCTCGCGGCAATGTGTCGCCATCAGCTTGTTTCAGAGATGCCACCGTCACTTTTGATTTATACTCAATTTTGATGTGCGGTCTCCGCCATGTTATTCCACGCCACAATGCAAGAGGGACAATCACAAACTAGCTAAACTTACTAAACTTACTAAACTTATCTCTTGCATTTTTCCACTTCCTCATTGTCTCGGCCATAACTAGACCCACATTCATCGCAATCTCCCTCCATGAATTACTAGAATATGTGCTGTCTTTGTAGTGTGGAGAACCAGAATCGACCTACAATTTTGGGTAGGTGCACCGGAGTGTCTGCGTAGTGTGGGGGGGCATCTCTGCGTAGGTGACACAGATGACCTGACGTTTGAGTATAAATCAGGCTTAAGAATCATGGTCTCAGATTTGAAGGTTCTGATTCTCATCCCTACCACTTCACACTCAGCTGCGAACCACTCCAGCCATGACGGAGTCAAACTCTCACTAAAAACAAATCTGACTAACAGCCAGCAATGTTGACCAAACTCTTGCTCTGCTTGTACAGGGACTGGACAGCCCGTAACAACTGACCCCACAGGACACCCCGAGAGACACGGTCAAATGCCTTCTCCAAATCCACAAAACACAAGTGTACTGGTTGGGCAAATTCCCATGCTCCCTCTGACATCCTAGTGAGTGTATAGAGCTGGTCCAGTGTTCCACTGGACAGGACCCACATTGTTCCCCCTGGATCCAAGATCCAATCAATTACACTCTTTTCTCCAGCACTCCTGCGTAGAACTTACCAAGCAGGCTGAGGAGTGTGATTCCCATGTAATTGGAACACACACCCTTTGGTCCCCCTCCTTAAAAAGGGAAACCATCACCCCTGCCAATCCAGAGGTACTGCCCTCAGTGACCACGCAATGTTGCAGAGACATGTCAACCAGGATAATCTTATAACTGACTATTCATGTCATGTTCCTCATTTTTCTTTTCTCATTGCTCTCCTTACCCTCCGCTCCCCAATCACTTGATCAAACTCACCTGTGTTTGGCCTAATTACCTATATAAGCCTCTCCCAGCCACTGCACTACTGCCAGATTATCTGAAGCTAGCAGCCGAAGAGATCCAGCCTGTTTTCAAGACAAAGAAAGAACCAAGCTCTGAACAACCCTGACCATGTTCTGCCCTCTGAACCCCTGCTTTGCCTGCTTCTTGCCAGAACGATTTGTTTTTAATCCCAGATCCTATGGTATGACCTCTGCCTGGCTCTCTGGATTCTACTCAGCCTGCAGTTTTTTCTGACCTGTATTACCAGCAGAGCCCTCATCACTTGTCTGGACCATTATACGGGCCATGCTTTCTCCCTTGGACATCTCCCTTCATATCAGCAACAACCCAACAGGGGGATCTGACCTCATCCTGTATAAACTTTGCCTAACCCCTGTTACTCACTTTCTCCCTGCTTCAGATCAGGAGTCAGTCCCTGTGGTCCAGTGTCCAGAGAAGCAGTTTTTAAGATAAAGCCAATAAAAGCTTTATTCTATGTATTGATGGAAATATTTGGGTCCTTCATTTACGAACGCATTACAACAACATCCAGAGACCTTAAGGAGCTCAGGACCGATCTCATCCACTCCCGGAGCCCTCCCACTGTGCAGCTTCTTTACTACCTCAGATCCAGAAATGGATGAGTCCATCTCAAAATCCACAATCTCAGCCTTCTCTATGGAAGTGTTAGTGGGATCCAGAAGCTCCTCAAAGTATTCCTTCCATCCCAGAATGACATCTTCAGTCGAGGTGAACAGCATCTCACCCCCTCTATATACAGTGTTGATGAAGCCCTACTTTCCCTGCCTGAGCCATCTGACAGTTTGCCAGAATCTTCTTGGAGCTGACCGAAAGTCACTTCCCAAGGCCTCACCAAACTCCTCAGACCGCCAAGACTGCAGGCCTCTTGGACTGTCGATGTCTGCTGTGTCCAGAATCCAGCAAGCTAACCAAGCTTGACGGGACTCCTTCTTCAGCCTAACGGCCTCTCTTCCCCAAGGTCATCACCAGTGGCAGCAGCAGTACCCAAACAACCTTGCCACCACAGCTACAGTCAGCCGCCACGGCAATAGAGGTGCAGAACATGGTCCATTCGGGCTCAAGATCCAGTACTTCCCACAGGATGCAAATGTGGCTCTGAAGATCTTACTGACAGCTTTCTCTGCCAGATCCCAGGAAACCCTTACAACATGTTTGGATTTACCAGTTCTGACTGCAAACCCCTCCAGCACATTAAAATGGCGATTCAACTGGTAATGTTTTTAATTTATAATAATTTCTTTAAGTTATAAAATCTTTGATTTTTCATGTGATTGAGCGATTTTGTTCTGTACAAACCTCATGGTCTTGGTTGTCCCTCCGACCACCAAACTTTGTCGGACCACCGGTTTTGTCATCTCTGGTATTCAGTGTTTGCCACCATTAATCCCATTGATTAATGGTGGGGGGGGTATACTACACTGACGTCACTCAGATTATGTCGGATGTCAGTCCCCCTTGGGTCAAATATTGCCCAACGTATCTCTGCCAAATGCAATAAATCTCAGCTTCTGTCTGTGTTTTGTGTTTTTGTTGTTGTTTTTTTTTGCTGTGAAGATTAAGAAATGTCACTAGACCATTTGTTTGTGAGCGCTGACATTTGTTTTTATTGTATTAGGTCTTCAAGCTCACTTCTCACAAAATTTTGCCCCCATTTGGTGTGGAGTTGTGCACTTTCATAGTGCATTTAGGGGGGGCAAAAGAGAAATGTTGGATAGCTTCTACAGATGTCAGCAGTGACTATGGAAAAAGTTATGCCTACTCACTTTTAAACAAAATCTGTTTTTGCAGTCAAATCCAATTATGCCAGTTTTTAGAGAGAATATTGTGAGTCATCATGTGAGTCAAATTTTATTTGCTTCATCGTTAACTGCAGAAGACTGCGAGCATTCTGTTTTTTATTTAGTGGATTAAAGAGGTCATTGTGCATCTTTCAGCCTGCTCACTTTAGTAGTTATATCCATTAGTTTGTGATTAGATTTAACCTTTTTCTATTGTAAGGGTACTAGCTGGTATATTAAGCTCAAGTCTTTTTAAATATAAGGACCATTGGAAAGTCATGGCCTTATCGTCATACTGAATGCATGATGGAGCTTTGTGCTCTAATTAGAGTCTATAGAAATTTAAACTGCATTTATGTAACCAAAAATATGTTTTAGTTTAAATATTTTTCTCTGTAGTTTTCTACATTACAAATACTGTTTTACTTTTATGCAGCACATGTATGAATAAGTGATGCTACAGTGCAGTCATCATTACATAAAATGATTCTGACAAAAAGCTGTGGCATCTTCCCTCCGTCAAGCTGCAGACATCCAGCCTATTTGTTTTTATGCACCCTTTACGGTACGGTGCCCACAGCTGGCTCATGTCCACGCATGGCCATCTCTGTGGCATGTGCCAATCCACTCACATGCCAGCCAAGTCCACCCACTCTACTGCCTTTTATCTGTCTGCCACTTTCTGTAGATCAGACACAGAACAAAAAAAGCTCTATCTTATCCTCAACCACACGCTCTGTCTAAATGAAATGCCCCCAGTCCTGTGTGTGTGTGTGTGTGTGCGTATGTGTGTGCATGTGGCTTGGCCCACTTTCTTTTTCTGACTCCATGTGTGCCTAAGTGATTGCTCTCTGGAGCCTTGTTTTGCCATTCCCTAGGTAATGGAAAACAACAGCGCAAACGGATGCTGGAGTGATTGCCTCCTTTCTGACTGCTTGAAGGATAAACAAGTTGGGGTTTTTTTTATACTATCCCTCAAAACTCTATCCAAAGTGCTTCTTCATCAACATATTAGTTGTGCATTTCACTATGACAATAAAGACCTAAATATATTGCATTATAATGAACCCAAATACCCTTTATATCACATGTGTCAAACACAAGGCCCTCATTTTATGTGGCCCTCGAGAGCTTGTGCATTATTGGCTTAAAATTTAAACCAATATTTTAAGCGCATATTGACTATAAACTACATCTCCAATCATGCATTTCATTGTTACCCACAATGATAATGATAGCTATGAGCAAGACGATTTTTCAGAAATGATGGATTTAAGAAAAAACTTTACAAACTAACCCCAACATGTCCAAGAAAAGAAAAAATGATGCACAAGGAATGCAGTTTCATGAACGATGGGAAAACAATTACAAGTTTGTATCTCAAAGTGAAATAACAGTGTGTCTTTTGTGTAATGAGGCGGGTGTCAGTCGTGAGAGTTTAATCTACGTTGGCATTTTGACAGCAAACACGGAGCTAAGTATGCTAAATTTAGCTTACAAGAAAAACAAAGAACCTCTTCTGCTTCTGAAACCAAGGTAATGGATACTCTTACAACCACAAACTCTGAGTTTAATATAATCATAAGTTAAATATTTGAAACTTGAATACATAATAAATACATAAACCGTTATTTAACATTATAATAAGGTGTTGTTTAATTTATTTTGATTTACATGCATTTTGTAACATTCATGCCGTCAATCTGGCCCTTCTAGTCAAGCACATCTCTTCTGTTTTCACCTGTAGTGGTGAATTTGATGATAATTGCAGCTATTAATACCTTGTTGTTCCCCATTGTTTTTGAAGAGCTAAATATAAAAAGCCTGTAGCAGGAAGACAAATGTCATGAATGTAATAATATACACTTTGGAACATGTTGCTGGGATTTCCAAAGATAACAAAAGATATCTGTTATCTTTTCCTTACAGCAAGAGATACTGCAAAAAAAATATATGCAGTCTTGGAAGGAAAGGAAAAGAAGACATCTGTAGGGGCAGAGAATTTTTATTGCAACTCTGTGCAAGTTATTATTCTGAGGTTGGAGATTTAAAAGGGAAGAAACACAACTTACAATAATTTGAGTCTCCTAAAGGAATACTTTGACATCTTTGATCCTTGCAGGGCACTAGATAATTAGATTAATAGTGTTCTTGTGTCTGTACGGTACAAAGCTCCAGCCAGAAGCCAGTTAGCTTGGACAGGAAAAGGCTAAAAAGGCTCTTAGATTTCTTTGTTATATGCTGTAGTTGGAGTTAGATGGGCTGCCTTTCTCTGAAGTAAGGGTTTGTTTTTTTTTTTTTTTAATTAATTTTCTTTCTCCCACAACTTAATAAAGATATCAAATTGCAGGTTTAACCAACATAAACATCTACATTTGACATACAAAAATGCATGATTCAGAATGCAGCGATTTATTTTGAACTACTTAAAGCATGCCAAACCATGCAATTAGGGGAAAACCAAACCATGCAATTATCTGAGCTACTCATTGAATTAGGAGGCTCCTCAAATTCATTCTTACGCAACAGTATTCTCCTTAACTAATCCTCGAAGAAAATGAAATGAAGAAAATTAATGAATTAATGAAAACATATGAGTCACATCAAAACACAGTTTATCTCAAAATATTCATGCCCACCTAGTCTGTATGCAACATTCAGTTTGGTTTCAGATTTTGTTTTATAGTTTAAAAGTTGCATGCAAGATCCATTCCTTTCACTTTTCTACCTACCTCTCAAACATTGCTCACTATTTCACTTCCCTCTCCTCTGTGAATGACTGAGGTAAAAAAGTCAATATGACATTGTTCTTGTATGAATATGTTAATAAATACATCTATAAGCTTAAAATAGATAGTTTTTTTTTTTTTTTTTTTGCTTTTGTTTTTATTTTTTGGGCAAAACCAAAAACATGCTAAAGCCATGACACAAAATTGATCACAAAAGTGACAGTTTGATGTAGACCTTTCACCTGTGAGGCATAATTTAAATGAGGAAATATGAATAGAAGACATTCTCAGGGCCCAAGCCAACGCTTTTACAAATGAAGGAAGGAATGCTGGCAGAAAACAGTTTAGCCTGAATGCTTGTGGTTTATTTCTAATGCAACACCTGCACATTAGAGCTCGTACTGCATTTATATCCAACCTGTAATAGAAGATATTCTGAAATCACTTTATTACTTGGCAATAAACGTAAAAAAGAAAACTGGAACAGAACATGAAAAGAGATATTGCAGCATTTTGGTTCCTTTTCTTTTGATCAGATGGTTTAATCTGTTTTAATTTACTCTGTTATTGCAGAGATTTAGTATCAATCATAATCATTTTCACTTTTATTTCAAGAGAAAGTATCACTATGGATCCAACATTTCCACATCATGATTGAAATCATGGTCTTTTTTTATATATAGCCAACTGGACATCATAACCTTCAGCCAAGGTCCATAACCTTCCTCAGGACAGATGGCCAAGGAGATCTACTCAAGTTAAAGGACAACCAATTTTGGGACACAGGTAACTTTGACTATGCCAAGACAGATCACACTGCTATCACCAATCTTTCCTTTTCAGTTGAACTGATGAAGCCTTCTGGATGAAAGGTGAAGCGTCTTCAGGAACCAAAAAAGGATCTCCAGTTGTCTTGATTGAAGCCTTTAAGAATTCATGGCCTGGATGACTGAGTTTACGTGAGCGTGCTACTGTGAAAACATAGTAGATTACACAGCAGTGATAACCCAAAATAATTACATTTGAATTAACTACTTAAAGAAAGCACATTGAAACATTTGATTTAATTGAAACTTTTTTTTTTTTAAAAGCAAGATTTCCTGCATTCCAGAGAGACAAAACAGTTTATTCAAGCATCTCTTACCCAATTAAGGAATCATTTTGTACATTACAAAACAAAAAACTCAGGGATAGTGTTTTAGGCTTTTTAACCTGGGAGGCAGATGACTTCCAAATTATATAAACATTTCACAGATTCACATGCATGTATCTGTCTTTGTGTCTATTCATCACAGATATAAGTGTTTTTAAAATATATCTACTTGTTTTCAGCCCAGATATGAAACCAACCAGTCTTGTTATGGCCTCAAAGGAAAGGCAAGAATTGATTTTAGAAAAGAAAAAAAATGTTTCAACATTTTTTTTTATAACTGGAGTATGTGAGGCATAAAAGAGAGAAAAACATCAATTAGAATTCTTAAGCATTTGATATTGACTGATTTATTTAGCTTTGAAAAGTGGTGATGGAGGGAGGATTCAGAGCCCCAGTTATGTTAACATCTGACTTTAGGTTTGTTGACCTTCAGAACAAAGTAGGAATTGTGGATGGTAATGATAGCTCGAGCTGACAGTAAGCCTGGCTGGGTATTAAAACAAGACAGTAGCTTCATTACCATAAGAATGAATATTGAAATTTGATCAATTTGATGAAGGCTGTTTATGTATGAAATGAATAGGAATGGTCTGATGGATGGTTTCTGTGGAACTTCCTTCATAAAGTGAAAGATTAACTTTTAACAACGACAATGTAGTCAGTATGCCTTTTTCTCATCCCTGACTAGAGTCAAATACAATAAGATACAACCAAAAATAAGTAACCAAAATGCAAGAGTCATTTACTTTAGGTATTTTTTGCTTAGGAAAAGTTGGACAAAAAATGTCAACTTCCAGGATTAGCAGATACCTTGAAGTTAAAATTACAGGTAGTGATTGAAATCAATTGAAAGATAAGTCAAAGAACAGAGATCTGATCTTTACAAGACATGACTTCCATGGCTTCCTTTGACCAGTTGTATGATTAAATTCAATTTATACATACAGACATACACTTACAAGCCACTTTATTAGGTCCACCGTGCTAGTACCGTGTTGGACCCCCTTTTGCCTTCAGGGTACAAAACAAGTTGGTTTTTTTCTATACTATCCCACAAAACTCTATCCAAATGCTTCTTCATATGTTGATGCTTCTTCATCAACATTAATCTATGCCTTAATCCTTCGTGGTATAGATTCAACAAGGTACTGGAAACATCCCTCAGAGAGTTTGGTCCATATTGACCATAAACAGTTGCTGCAGATTTTTTAGCTGGACATCCATGATGAGAATCTCCTGTTCCACCACATCCCAAAGATGCTCTATTGGACTGAGATCTGGTGACTGTGGAGGCCATTTGAGTTTAGTGAACTCATTGTCATGTTCAAGAAACCAGTCTGAGATGATTTGTGCTTTATGACATGGTGCGTTATCCTGCTGGAAGTATCCATCAGAAGATGGTACACTGTGGTCATAAAGGGATGGAGATGGTCAGCAACAATACTCAGGTAGACTGTAGCATTGACACGATGCTTAATTGGTACTAATGGACCCAAAGTGTGCCAGGAAAATATCCCCCACACCATTACACCACCACCAGCAGCCTGAACTGTTGATACAAGGCAGGATGGATCCATGCTTTCATGTTGTTGATGTCAAATTCTGACCCGATCATCCGAATGTCGCAGCAGGAATCCAGACTCATCAGATCAGGCAACTTTTTTCAAATTTTCTATTGTCCAATTGTGGTGAGTCTGTGCAAATTGTAGCCTCAGTTTCCTGTTCTTAGCTGACAGGAGCGGCACCCAGTATGGTCTCCTGCTGCTGTAGCCCATCCGCCTAAAGGTTCGATGAGTTGTGCCTTCAGAGATGCTCTTCTGCAGACCTCGGTTGTAACGAGTGGTTATTTGAGTTACAGTTGCCTTTCTATCAGCTCCAACCAGTCTGGCCATTCTCCTCTGACCTCTGGCATCAATTTGTGCCCACAGAACTGTTGCTCACTGGATATTTTCTCTTTTTCGGACCATTCTCTGTAAACCCTAGAGATGGTTGTGGTGAAAATCCCAGTAGATCAGCAGTTTCTGAAATACTCAGACCAGCCTGTCTGGCAGCAACAAACATCCCAAGTTCAACGTCACTTAAATCACCTTTCTTCCCCTTTCTGATGCAGTTGCTACCATGTGTTTGGCTGATAGGAAATTAGCTTTAATGAGCAGTTGGACATGTGTAGTTAATATAGTGGCCAGTGAGTGTATATTTCAAATGAAAAAAAAAAGTGAAAAAAAAGTAGTTTTTTCTGACAGTAAAGTTCCAGTGACCAAACTGAACTGCATTCACAACTTTCTTTTCTTTTAATTCCACTTTATTTACTGAACCACAAAATCTGTACACTGTGATTAAAAAAAGAAAAAAAAATCTCTTATACTCAATGTGTATATAACACAGACAATCTCTCACTTTTCATCTCCCAAAAGATGAAATGTATCAACTCTCCCTTTCTGCCAGAAAGAAAAATTAGATGCATTTCATCCCTTTGGGAGAGATTAAAATACAAGTTAATGTATATAAAGATCAGAAATAAAAATGCTTCAGGCGTTATGGATGTGATTGAAGCTTTGAGCCAGTCCAGAGAGACGTCTGCATTCACAGAGGTGATTACCAGTCAGTGCCCAACCTGTCCTGACTGCAACCATCTCATTCCTTCAGTGTCATGTGACACAGTGATCGCTGACAGATGAAGCCAAACAAGATTTCTAACCCACATGCAATGCTTCAAGACCATCATGGAACAAATCAAATCAGTCCTGCTCATTTCACATCAAGCTGAATGCACCTGTTAATTCAGGCACACATTTTAAATCAATCAAGAAGGATAAAGCCTGTTTTTTTTTTTTTAATGGTCAAATCAAAGTCTTCATTTTAATACAGCAGGACAGCTAAAACAAAGAAAACCCATGAATCATTAATGAGTTGAAGCTATCATGTACTATGTGCTGTTCAGATCAGGTACTGTAAATGCTCAGGTACAGTTATGGTGCTGCTTAACAACAAAGGTTCACAGAGTTACTGCCACTAACTGATGTTATACCGAATCATACTCCTCAATAAACAATTAACTTTGTTCAGCACCTTTGTCCTATTTGTGTAATTTGATTACTTTTGTCTACATTTTGTAGGCTACCTACTGTATATATTTTTTGATGACATTAGGTGACATTTAGTCAAGAAAATGAGACCTTTCAAGCACCACTGCACCACCATTTTTCAAACACCATTTCCTCAATCCATCTGTCAGCCGTGCCTTTTGACATAAGCTTTTTCATTGTGCCAATGTAATTTACTGTTCACATCCAGCCTGAGCCCTGCTGACATCACAGCAGTCACATACACACAGGTGTCAGGAAAGATAGATGGAGGTGCATCACAGGATTACAATCAATGAAGCAGCTGAGTCATGTATGACCACAAACAAACAAATTAAGAAGGACGTGATTGGCACAGCCTTGATTGGGCACCGTAGAGTAGAAGAACTGTTTGGAAACGCAAACCTGTGCTTCAGGTTATTGATTTCATAATTAGTGTGCATAATGGCCCCCTGGTGACGTCAGGAACGAGGGCTACGTGCAGTCGTTTCATTCTTTACCCTGCGTTAGAAAGACATCAGGCGGTGTGTCACAGGGTGATTAAATTATCCCTTTGAGGTTCTCTTTTCTGTAACGTAATCAACAAAAATCTTTAAAAAGCAACCCCCCCCCCTCCCCCCAATATTACAAAGGCTTATTTAGACAGATTTAATGGTGTAATAGTGTTTGGAACAGCAGAGAGTATTTCCTGTGGTTCCCCTCCAATAAACTCTGTAGGGGAAGCGAGCACTGAGATGAGCAGTAAAACACTGTTCAAGGGGGTAGTTTTAGCACCCTGAATTTATCTGCAATGCTTGCATTGCCTCAAACAACCTACACTTTTCCAGGGAGAACAGACCCAGCAGAATTAGAAGTCACATTTGTGAAAGGAATATGAAAGAAAATGCACACACCCCTGTCCTGAAGATTGATTTTTCATCTCTGATTTCATCCTCTGGCTTCAAACTATTTCAGGCATGACTGATTGTGTTGTTATGGGTTAAAACAAGATATGTTTTATGGCATAAACTAATCTGAGTCTCATGAATTAGTTAGCTGTTTAGTTATATTTACCTGTTCGCTGGGGTTTTGTCAGGTGTTTTTTGTTTTGTTTTGGTTTGGTTTTTTTCAGGGGCTCTGGCAGCCGTGGCTTCAGAAGATTGTTTGACGATGCAGTGGATGTGGCTGACACTCACTTTAAGACCTCATGGAGAAGTGGGGTCATTTAGTTCTCAAAGTAACTGTCAGAAAAGTAAAAGTTAGAAAAATAATAATAATAAAAAATTAATGTGCATCTTGTAGTTAAAGCGCGGTTTTGCTGTTCAAGAGCTTCCTCTGCGTCGGTGGGATTTCCACCTCATAAAAAGCAAAACACAAGGTGTCCCATCTGCAAACTGTTAAGTATCCAACGCTTTGTTTCAAGGACACTAGATATGCATGAAATGTGAAATGGTGGTTGTTATCCTTGATAATCTGTTCATTTGAGTTTTTGACACAGACCTAAGCACTCAACTGTATAATTAGACTAGATTAAATGTAAGAAGTGGAGACTGTCCTCCCAAGATAAAGGATGTTTTTTATTCAACAGTTGCTGTGTCATAACACATTGTACATTTATAATTTAAGGAGACATTTTATTAAAAAGTCAAATATTCTCTGGTTGAGAGCATATATTTTGGTGTTCAAAATCACTACCAACTAAAAAAAACAACAGAGAAACTTCAATATAGCGTTGTACAACCATGTAACTTTGTTTGGGGCAGCATAGGTCTAAAAGCATCTCATTCAGTGTGCCTTTAAGATTTGCATGATAGTGTGACATATCAGAGCGCAATTAAACTATCCAGCCTTCCCATCTTTGCCAGAACCCTACATCACATCATGCTGCATTTGCTTTATTTCAATAGTGAGAAACACAAACTCTTTGAGAGATTCAGCCTTGGGAGCTATTGGATTTGAGTAACTTACCCTGTAAAGACATTGTTAAACCAAACTTTTAGACAGTATCCCAGTGGCATTTCGACCAAAACATTTCAATAATACTTCATGAAATTGTGTCAGTGTTTAAGAACAAGGCATAATATGTCTCCTATTTTTTCCCTCTACAAATATTGAGATAATTGAAAACACGGGTGTGAGAGTTTAATTATAGACTCATTAACCTTTTGGGGCTGTTTGGACTGTAGAGGAGGTGGTGGAGTGGTGTTCAGATGTTAACCCCACCCCCTTTAAACCTGCTGGTATGAACAAACAAACGTGGTTGAATATTGTTGCTTTTAAAATGCAATTATATGGTATTTTAAATTAAATATGTCACAGATATTCCATTAAGACCTCATGAAATCATGCGAAATAAAAAAAAAAGGGTGGGGGGGTCACATGCTTTCTTTAAGGGAAAGGGGGGATTTAACCAGACATATTTTTGGAAAATCAACTGATCAATTTTAATGCTATTGAGATTTTTTATTTCTTTCTCTTATAAAGCTGTTGAATACTGTATGCATCATGTTTCTCTGTTAATGTAACGCACTCATGTTGTTCCTAATGAGTATAACGAGCTCAGTGGTTAATATGTGTGATCAAAGAGGAGGAAATAGACATCACATAAATAAGATTGTGCAAAAAAGCTGTTGTGGGTTTGTCTCCAGACTTCTAAATCTTTCTAAATTCACTGCTATGTCTGACACAGTGGCAAAAAAAAAAAACAACTGTTTATCTCTTAAAAACACAATCCTCACGTAATCCCTTCAGCAGAATGAGAAAACTAACAATTAGCTAATAAGCTCCACAGGTAGAGATACAAGCTTTGCTCTTACAATACCAGCAGAAAGCCTGTATTGGAAATATTAGACATTTATGTTGACTTAGACTGAAAGAGGGTTTAGATGGTGGTTTTCTGGTATTTGTTTATAATACTCTCCCCTAAAGGTTTTGATGAGACTGGAGCAACAGAGTGTAACAAGATGAAAATTCATTGTGATATAAAAACCACTTGGATGCTTCCACTTGCCAGCCTCAAGGGGCAGTAATGAGCCAAGTATAAATCGGCACTGCACAATGAAGCAGCTTTTCAACTAAAAAATAAACTTGGACAAAATACAAATGCCAACCTGAGTTTCTAATGGTAATTGTTTAAACTGCTTAAATATGATTTTCTGTGCAATTAATTACCTTGCGTTACTCGAGTAAAGTCTCAGTGAACTTTGTTTAAGGACAAAGACTGTTCTTTGTTCACATGTGTTGTTGTAACTACAGTACGACATCAAACGTTTTTGACTATTAAAGAAGAACAAATTTTAACTTATCTATGTTTCCATAAACTCAGTCAGTAGATTAACCCAAATCATGATTCCCTGACCTAATATAGTTGTTTAGTGTTTGACCTAAACAAAGTGTTGTGAAGCCGTGATTTGTTTTGGTTTTCTTTTCTAATAATGATATTCTTTATAAAAATGATTCTTTGAGTCAATCTAGAAGCTGTGGAAAAACTATGAATGTTGTTGGTAATTGAAATACCAAGTGGAGCAAGAAATTAAAGGCAAGTGTCTTTCCAGTCAGCAGCAAAACGCGCACTTTCCTCTCCGTCACTTTTTTTCTCTTTCTTTCTTCCTCTCTAAATTTTTCTTCTGTTCATATGCCTTGGTGCTGAGCAGAATCCCAAACAAATGTCCTTTGGTCAGTGTGGACAGTGTACAGAAACCTCTTTTACACTTCAGACATCTACCAGCTGCTCTGAAAAACAACTTGTTCCTTCCCTCCGTCGTGGTGAAGAGTGGGTTGGCTGTGTGTCATCTCTGTTGCTTCACAGTTGCTGCTTCAGGCTGTCAAAGCCGCTTTGCAGATGTGTGTGCAGGGAAACGAACATTTTTATATCTGCAGATATACCCGGGTTTACAATTTCACAGTTTGATTATTCGTTATACTTGACAAGCTAGTGTCTTCCATTTTTGATTAGATTTTGCGTCTGAGTTTTTTTTTTAAAGAGAATCTCCTGCAGGTGGTGATACGAAGAATCGTAACAAGCTCTGGATACAGACTTGAGTTCTTGTTAGGATGAAAGATGGATGTGATAGAGCCCAGCGTGCACCTTGCCGTTGCCATCTGCTCCCTCTGCTCTGTTTGTCTAACAAGAGGTGCGTTTACATAAAAGCACAGTGGCACCTCTGCAAAACACTCTATATTACCAAAGCACTGGCAAACTGTGACACATATCTCTGATACGACTGCTGGGAAGAAAACAGGGAGACTTTATCTCACTTATGCAGAGCAGACTCATATTGAAGAGACTGAAGATTAAAATGCAGAAAGGTAATTCAGATTCTGTTATCCTCGCTGTGATTGGGTCTGCTGCTAGGGCATGGGAATCCTTTATCTATCTTCTGACATTAGATCCTGTCCTCTGTCAATGTGTAGTTTGTTTCAAGAGAAGAAAAATATTGATTTTGCCAGTTCCAGATGGAAGTATCCCCTCAAAAGCAAGCGAGCATGGTTGCTCTGTGTCATACATCAACACAGCAGAATGTATTCCTCTTCAAAAGCAGAACTCCTAATGAGAAATGCCAAATCATACAGCTTTTGATCTAGTTATACGAGACAGTTAAAGCGAAATTTTACCCTTAATAATTTTACAGAATTCATATATTTACTGCAACTGCTGTGTGTGATGAAACATAGAAATGTAGCACATTAAATATTCATTCATTCACGCTGGGAACGTCATAATAAACTGGCCAGCACAAGAACACTCAGCTCAAATATGTTTCATGGTGGTTCCAGTAAGCCAGCTTAAACACTCTGACTTCATTAAAATGGATGACATTGGCAATAAAAAGATTGACGGGTGAGTCAACTTCCCGGTCCCCGTTTTGGATCACTTGGTACAGTCAGTCTGACAGGCGTCTTGCTGAGGCAGGTGCTTTATGTTCTTTTCCTGAACATTTCAATCTGCTGGTTAATTACTGGCCTCACTGTGACGTGATGGAAAGCCAGTACAAAGACTACAGATGTTTATCAGGACACATTATAAAGTCTGATGAAATGGACTTACATTTTAAAGATTACACTGGGTCTCTTTTGTTTATTGTGGCAAAACCAGCTTTCTATAATGCCTTTTTTAAAATCAGGGAGCATAAATTTCTGGTGTAAATATGTTGGTTTATGTGCATATCAGCTACACATATCTTCACATCACAGACATGCAAATGCCCACCAGTGAAACGGAGAGTGGATGCACTCATTTGAATAATCCCTTTGATAGCATCTCAAACACCCTCTCTCTGAGATTCAAGAAGGAAACCCAAGTGAGGGTACTTTTATTTATCCTTTTTAGAAAATAAATAGTTTAATCTCATCTCATCGTAATCACAATGCATGTTCAAACAACAGCACATATTAAGCACAGATAAGAAATGACCTAAAGTCCTTTTCAAAACAGTTTGGGTTAAATTGTGAGGCTCCATCTGCATTTTTGCAAGGGCTCATGGAAAAACTGCATTTTCAAAACTTGGCTAAGAAGGACACAGTAATGGCAACAAAGGTAACACTGCAATAGTTATATAAAAATGCATTACATAAATTAAAAGGTGCTGCGTGAACAGGATATCTTTCACAAAGTTTATCACAGTGTTCATTTCAAAAGCTGAAGGAAGGACATTAGATGTGAAAAAAACAAAAAGACAAAAGCTTCAGCTTGAAAAGGTTACTGCTGACTTGTCATGCATAAATGATAAAGGCCGTAACGATTGGCAGCAACAAACATGCCAACTCAATGGCTTGCCTCCTAAATTATAGCCTTATATATTAGTTGCGTCTGATCATTAGTAAAACTGTAATAAACTTCTCACTACTGTGAGCACTGAAATATCATTCTGTCACGATTGTCATACTAGAAAAATTACACAAGTTTACAAAGAAGCTTCCTGAAAAATTATTACAAGGTGATCCAAAAAGTGTCCCTGCTGGCAAACACATCTTTAATTTTACTCACAAAAATGAGAGAGAGAGAGGACTGGAGTATTAAACATGTCCTGGTGAGAGCTGTGATCAGTGTGTGTGACTCGCATGTCACTGATGTCAGCATCAGTGCTCTTGTGTTTCCTGTGACCAGTGTCCTCGTTCGTCATTGTGCTGTCGTTGCTCTGTGCATCAGAAGCCCTCTTTTGTAAACAAGCAGCCTCCCAAACTGCTACAGCATCTGAGCCATCTGGGAAGAATAGAAATCACTCCCACAGAATGATGTCTCTTCTCTACCAGCCGGTAGTGGGAGAAGTTTCTGGTAAACACTTCACATTGGATGCATTGGGAAGGAGGGGGGCCTGAGTGGGCACCAGTGGGGGAGGGGGGGGGGGGGGGAAATCAAGGAATGTGTTATTGTGTCTGAAAGCTCCATTTGTTAAAAATGGCATTAAAGTCACACCAAAGAGGTTATAAATGCAAATGTGTTGTTGTTGCTGTCACTGACAAAGTTGATCCGGCACTGCTCTAATCGGGCAATATCCCCAATGTCCAGCTCTGACAGCAGTTGAGTTGGGTCTGTGGTCGTTGTTAAAACCTTCTGTTCCTCCTGCGGTTCCTCTACATCCTCCTCTGCTTCCTCCGCCTTCTCCCTTTCATCTTTGCCCTCCTTTTCACCCTCCTCCTCTTCTTCCTCCTCTGTGATGGAGCAGAGGCGGGCAGCACTCCCAGGGTTTTCAGCAGGCGGTCTGTAGTGGCACTGGCCATTCAGCAGCCTCCTCAGTGGCATCAGAGGCACCACTTCCTCCCCCAGCAGCTGCTGCTGGCAGTGCCGGAAATCGCTCTGACGCTTCAGCCGCTTGAACTCGTTGAAGGCCGAGGTGGCGTTTTGGTAGAGGCTGCGAGCGATGGCTCGGGCCTTCTCTGACTTGCTGACGAGGACCGCATGACACCGAAGCACCACCGCCATGTTCTTTACTTGGTGTCTGTAGATCCAAGCCAGGATTTTGGGCCGGTATGGGTCTGCTGCACAGTAAGTGATTCTGTTCAGAGAGTAAAGATGGATGGGCTTCTTTTCCCCAGATTTGTCGGCACTCATCCGGATGCCTTGCGATCCCACCGTTAACCTCATCTTGACATTCTGCTCCCCGTAGTTGCTCCTGGCCCAGATCTTGGCCACTGCCTCTTGGGTGCAGCCGTCTCCCTTTGCCGTGATGGTGACCACGCTCCCGAGGTAGCGCACATTGTAAACAGGCTCCTCTCTGTTCAGTTCCACCTTTTGCCTTTTGGTATGGAAGATGCTGCCCACCCAGTCAAAGGGACAGTCAGGAAGCAAGTCAGGACAGGAGCGCAGTAGGGAGGTGAGGATGGAGTGGTAGGTCAGCCCAGTCCCCAGACTTTTGGACTTACTCTTAGCGTCATCCTCTACCAGAACAAACTTATTCCTTCTCCAGGGCAGCATGATATGGAAGATGTCGGAGCGAGTAAGCCCCTCTGCTGCTGCTTTTCCTGTTGTCAGCTCAGGCAAGAAGTGCTTGAAAGCGGCTGCATGCAAGTGAGAGTGAAAAAGCAAAGGGAAGCTGCTCTGCGAAACTCAGAGGAGAGACTGAGAGCTGAGAGCTGCGAGCTTCAGCCAGTCTCTTTCCTCTGTTGCTCCTCCTCTCTCTCCTCTCTCTCTCCTCTGCCGTCTGCATCATGCAGCGTTGATCAGTGCAGGAGTCTAAGACGGGCTCTCGGGCACCCTCACCCCCTCCCTGCCTCATTGTTTTGCTTCCATATGGCTCCCTCCCAGAGTATTATTTATCCCTACCGCTGCACTGAGGTATCACTGTATCACCGTGTTTCTCAGAAACCTGAGAACGACAGTATCGCCAAATTATTCTCTCTCAGGGGACTGTGAGGGCTGATTTTTAATTCAGCTCTTGAAGTCACTTGTTTACTGTGTAACTTGCTTGCATCCTGTGAATAAAACAAAAGAGATGATGATTTCAGATCATTTCTCTTAGCCTGAGACTCAGTCATTTATCTTCGCTATTAAACAACAAAAACAACTGGCGTTCTCAAATCACTCCAACAGGTTTTTAAGTCATGAAAACAACTAAATTTAGCTTTCAACACTATGACAGCAACAAAACTACAACTTAAGCATTTGAGGACCGATTTCTAAAATTCCAGTGATCAATTCTTATGCTCCTTGTGTCATGGTCTATGGATATTGTTCCTTGTTTCTTTGAGTGGTTTATACATTTCTGTTGAACTGATGTAGTTCCACCGTAGCGGGGAGCCCTATGTTGTAACTCCACCGTAACCTAACATACTCCTCCTCAGAATTTTATCCATTGCATCAACACAAACCGCAAAAAATGTGGTACCCTTGCTAGCATTGTATTTCCTGCTACGGATTTCCCACCACTACTTTTTTTTCATAGTTTTCAAGCCAGGTAGAAAGATAGATTGCTGAAATGTCAGTAAAAATTACTGCTGCTCAAAATTTAGGAGCTCCAACTCACATGAGATGTATTATATTTGCTCCGTTTCTACAGTCATGGAAAAAAATCATTAGACCACCATTTTTTTCTTCACTTTCTTGTTCATTTTAATACCTGGTACCACTAAACGTCATCATGTGACTAAAACAGACAGAAAAGAAAACACTGAATGCATAAAAGCAGTGTTTTTGGCAGTACAACGCCATAGCTATTGATGTAAAAACTTAAGTGATTTAGGTTATAATCAAGAAAACCATGGAAAATGGTAAGATATCAGCTCTTAAATAAAACTCTTATGAGCAATCTTTGTGGTTATCGTTATGTTTGTCCAAACAAATGTACCTTTAGTTGTACCAGGCATTAAAATGAACAAGAAACTGAAGAAAACAAGGGTGGGCTAATAATTTTTTCAATGACTGTATGTCTGAACTACACAGAGGAAGTTATCAAAAGAAGCTCAGCAGTGCAAGCTACAGTGCTGCAGAAAAGAACATGTACTGCCATCTAGTGTTTAGTGGTGTATTTACTGAGAAACACAAACAACAATGGACAAATACAACGTAAAATACAACGTAAATCTAGTTTATTGGGTTTGTGTTACTACATACATTTGGTGGACGTGTTTTGTATTGGTTATGAGAAAGAGATTAGAGCATAATCCTACAGAGTGTGCATGTAAACACGATCCCAAAATTAGTTCTCTGCAAACAAAAGCAGCCTTAAAGCAAGCATCAATACAAGATGGATGTCTCCAAGGTACACCATACACCGGAGGATTAAGTGCTGAAACAAATTAATAAATTTACAATACAGTGTGACTGGATATCCATATTTATGGGTGGATAATGTAAGAAGAATCATTGGAATATTGTGTCAGCATTCTGCCTCTTGGTAGCAGCCATCTGTTCATCTAATATTTATACTCAGTTCATCCTGCTGAAGGCTGTGGTGGGCCTGAGCATTTTTCTAATAAAAGTGGCATGGAGACATACTACACCTTGGATGGATTGCCAATTCAACCCAGGGCAACCATAAAAGGGCAGTTTCAGCATAACATAGTAGAACTGAACATGGAGAGTCAGAATGAGGATCACATGAAATAGAGAAACCCAAGAATGGAAGAATGAGAAATTAATCTACAAGTGCTGTCTCTCTCTTTTTTAAATCTTTGTTACTTTCAGTGTTATCATATATGATTTTGACTGTTTCTTTTTTTCTGACCCCAGAAATTGAAAAGAAGAGCATGTGGTCAAACTTGGATAAGGTGAAACTAATTTAATGGCTTTGGAATAGTCTGTGTAACAGTCATAAAGGAGACACGACTCAGGATTCTGACTGTAATAGCAAAAGAAAGGTGGGCTGACGTCTGATCCAGGTTGAATGGTTATCTTCTTGTCCAGCTGAAGACAGTATGATTAAGAAGGCTTGTACAAATAGCTGCTGTCTAACAAATTACCTGTTCGATGCTAGATAGCTCATTGTTAAACAACCGACGTGTGAATAAAACTATTTAAAAACCATATGACCATGAATGAGAATACAATGAAAAAAACAAAACACCTTTCAAAAGAAAACTGCCAGATTTTGAAAATCAGAAACTATACAACTATACCACACTAAAATAATCATCAGTCCACAAAAGTCCTGAATTCATCTTAAGACTTTTCTTCTTGTTCGTTCTTCCCCCTGAAAATTTCACAACACTGGAAACAGAATCATTTACGAAATGGTTTTTTTTAAATAAATCCTCCAAACTCACAGTCTTGGCACAAACACCAAATATCAATCAATACGTAAGAAATACAGGCTGTTCAATCTTCTTTTGGCACAAAATAATTGGCACTTATTTTGTTATATCATTATACAGCCTAAGTATTTGTGGGCTGTGTTCATTAACTCATCCATTTGTAATTACTTTACATCTGATATAGACAAAATGTTCAGCTGAAGCTCAGTTCTGCAGCAATTTGAACATAAAATGCAATAATGTTAAGTGATTTGCATCTCTTAATCCTTTTTTTGTTGCCAAGTTTTATTGTGGCATACCTCCACAAACATAATGAATTATGGGAAAGACTGTATTTCCCCAAGTGAATTCTCATTCCCTCTCTTCCTCTCTCCTCTTATCATCTCGGCTCTGCACTCTCACCAAGACTGGACTGGGACAAAAAATAATCACCTTTGGCATTTTTGTTCCAGACAGCCTGCAACTACAATCTATAGTCCTGTGGAAAAGTTAGCACCCTTTCTTTACTATGTAAAACTATGTTGTTTTTTTTTGTTTGTTTGTTTTTTTTTTGTTTTGTAAAAAGTATCTGATCATAGTGAGTTTTAGCCTTAGGCAAACACAACCTCCGAAGTACAACAACATATACTGTAACTTGTTGCATTGTGTCATTATTTACATAAAGATAAAAAGAAAGAATTCTCCAATACTGTTATGGCTGGGTCGGCCATGGCAGCCCTGTGTGTGTCTGTGTCTGTCAAGTTGGCGTCTCTCCCTGTATTTAGTGGTTCCTGTTTTACTGTGAAAGGTCTGTCCTGTCTTCATTGTTTTCTGCTTTGCTTCCTTCCTCTTGTTACCTTGATTCCCTGCACCTGCCTCTCGTCTGATCTCTTGTGTCTTGTCATTTTCCCCTGTCCTCCATGGGTCCATTAGTCGCGTTAGTGCAGTCCTGCCTGTTTCCCCTCTCATCATCTCCTTGGACTTTAAAGGTGGGGTAGGTGTTTTTTTTTTGCAGCACTTTTTACAATATTGCCTAAAAACCTTTTCACATTCCCATTGCACCCACTGAAATAAAATGTTTGCAAAAAAAATGAAAAGTTTTGGTCCAGTCTAGAGGTTATAATCAGAGAAAAACTCTGACCAATCAATGTAGAGATCATCTTTACATTTATTGGCTGCCTAATACGTCCATCAAATATCAATGCACTCCCACCCACCCCTCCCTCCCTTCATGTAGTCATGAATCATGTGAAGGCGTGGTTTCGAGGGGTGGGCTGAAGAGGAGGAGGCGGAGCCTTTGGGAGGAGGGAGGGAGTGTATATTTTCAAAATCTCACTTGAGTTAGATTGCTGGAACCGTTTTTTCAAAAAACACCTACCCCACCTTTAACCAACAGGAGCCAAACAATACAACCAGTATGATGTTACAAGTTCCTGCAGTGCCAGAATAAAGTGCCCGTTCCTTGCAGAGAAAACCAGACTTTTTCTTTTGTTGTTGTTAGCATGTTACCCGCTAATTACGAGCCAAAAATAGCACAATACCAGGGGTTTCTTTACTACGGTTCGGAGACCAGAGGCTGTGAAGGTAACAGAAAGACCACAGTTGAGCCTTTGTCTTGTTTCACTGCAGTGCCTCGCTACTTTTTTGTGGTTTTTAAACATATTTTAAACACATTATTTAGGCTCGGGGGGCTCTGGATCCCGTTCGCGGATTTTGTTTTTCGTGTGGGGGCGCCGGTCCCCATTAACCGCGAAAAATAAGGGATCACTGTAGTTATCTTATAGCATCTTTTGGGAAAAATATAATTAACTTATAGCAGGTAGGAATCTTTATATATATATATATATTGGTCTATAAACCTATTAATCATTATTCTAATCATAAATGGAACAGAATTAACATATGAACCTGATTCACCATCACTTCGAAAATGCAAAACTTGATGCAAAACTGTCTCCAGTCTGACTTCATATTTCTGTCTAGCACACAACCTAATTGAATTGGGCTCCCTCCTCATCATGGTACACATACCCAGTGCAGAGTAATCAAAGAGAGGGGCCTGGCAGAGAAGGGCCCAGCTCTTAGACGGCTGATTTATGGCTGTACGTGAGGGCAGCAGAGAGGCACCAAGGCGGCCCAATGCAGAGTAAAGAACAAATGATGATAGAAAGGGCCACTCTGCTCTTCATACATCAGAGGGCTGCCACTGATAACACGTTTATACCCAAATAAAAAATGACTCCCAAAAATGATACGACAGTTGCTGAACACTGTGTGGAACTGGGATCCTTAATTTACAAAAATAGTAAGTTAGTTAGCCCTTAAGGGATTAAAAAAAAATCAATATCATCATGTTCTCTCCTCTATAGAATCCATAGGCTCTGTTGGATATGTCCTGTCATGCAGATCAAGTGAAAACTAGTTTAATTAACGGGGAAGGTGAAAGGCATTATACTGTATATAAAAGGCTATTTTCCCTCGCTTAATCAGGAGAGCAGAGCAGTTAAAGGAGACCTGCAGGTCAACTCGCCCTCCTTTACTCTTCTACCATACAAATGGAAAAACCCTGTGCTGCAGTAAGTGATTTAATAGGTTGTGTGTTGGTCAGGGACCAAATAAATCAGTTAGCTAAGATGAATTAATGCATGTGAATTGGAGCTATCTTATGAATTTTGGATCTAAATTCTTATCTTACTGACCTGAAATTTAAAAAATAAGTGAACATTGATTGAATTAATATCGCCTTTCTCACCAACAGTTACTGAATGTCACTGTCAGCATATCCAATTTGAAATAGCCTTTGTATTAAAATTCAAAGAGTGTATGTGAATAACTACATCCGCTACCGTGATAGGTTTATATATGCTTCCAATCATTGCTTTTCAACCATTTCTGGGAGCAGAGATGAAAAGGCAATCTAATGCTGACTTTGACCATTTGAAACATTCTCAATTTACTTTGGACATTTTAATGTCTTGTTTTTGTTTTATGTTTTTTTTTCATTGAATATGACAGACGACTCCATTTACAGTGTCATATGCTGTTTACCTGGACATGACCCCAATTATTATCTGGCTAGTTAAATAAAATTTTCAGAATGCTTATTTGAATTTTGCAAACTTAATTCAGCAAACGGGAAAACGCCTATGAATCCTAAAGCATCCTTCCCAGTGAATTTATATGATCCATGAAATAGTTCTT
Source organism: Hirundichthys speculiger (assembly GCA_018398805.1). Lineage (NCBI taxonomy): Eukaryota > Metazoa > Chordata > Actinopteri > Beloniformes > Exocoetidae > Hirundichthys > Hirundichthys speculiger. Next base: position 37,582 of record JAGFBZ010002246.1, read on the forward strand.
TTTCTTCCATGCCTTATTTACGAACGTACAATTGTACAACTCCGATTCCAAAAAGTTGGGACGCTGTGTAAAATGCAAATAAAATCAGAATGCAATGATTTGCAAATCTCATAAACAAATTTTTAGGTTAATTCGCAAAGGGGTATGTGACATGACAGGGTATAAAAGGAGCATTTCAGAGAGTCAGAGCCTCTCAGATGTGAAGATGGGTCGGGGTTCACCAATCTACAACAAAGTGCATCTAAAAATTTTGGAACAATTTCAGAAATATGTTTTCTATGTAAAATTACAAAGACTTTAAAGATCCTACCATTTACAATGCACAAGAGACAAGCCTGAAGGTCAAAACTGGATGTGTGTGATCTTCATGCCCTCAGGCACCACTCCATTAAAAACGGGCATGGTTCTCTACTGGACATCACTGGGATCAGCAACACTTCCAGAAAACACTGTCTGAACACAGTTCACAGTCAATCCACAAATGCAAGTTAAAGCTGCATCATGCAAAGAAGAAGCCACATGTGCACACGATCCATAAACACCACCATCTTCTCTGGTCCAAAGCTCATCTGAAATGGTCTGAGGCAAAATGGAAAACTGTTCTGTGGTGAGATGAATCAAACTTTGAAATTCTTTTTGGAAACCGTGGACGCCGTATCCTGTTCACTAAAGAGGAGGGGGACTGTCCAGCTCGTTATCAGTGGACCTTTTAAAAGCCTCCATGTCTAGTGGTATGGGGCTGCATTAGTGTCTGTGGCGTGGGCAGCTTACACATGAGAGTACATAGAGGTCGTAGGCAGATCTTTCACTTGTCAGGTTGATTGTGCCAGACTTTTTCAGCCTGAGGAAGTTTATGTTGCAGCCATTTGTTAACTTAATTGAGCATGTAACATTTTTTTAAACAGTAGTTCAGAGAAGATGCCACTAAAACATACACTGCATACTCAGAAACCTCCCAAAACATTTTCAAAATGAAATGCATTTCAACAGGAACTGCTCGAAAGCACATGTTCATTTTTCTGCACTTGCCTCATTTTCTTCTGTTACATTTAACTGAAAAAGGAATTAATTTCATGGTGTTACACCACATCAAGCTACAATTACGTAGCTGACATATACATTTGGTTCTCCCAAAGGCGATAATTACCCCAAATCTCCTTGGTTACTTTAAATACAACATGTTGTTAGCTGCCCTCAG
>JAGFBZ010002247.1:0-213053 GCA_018398805.1 Hirundichthys speculiger
TTCAATGATAGGCCTAATTCCTCTGGAGGTATCCAAGTACGACAAGCCTGCGAGATAACCGTCTTCCTTGGCGGCTTGTAGCTCTGACAACAGGTCGGCTAGATCCCTGAGTCTCTGGGGATCCTTAGCTGTGACCTTTGGAAAGTTCTCTAGTTTGTTGAATAAAGCCTGTTCGATGGCCTCTGGTGAACCGAAAACTTCGTCGAGGCGTCCTCATGCCATGATCAGTCCAGTAGCTGGATTCCTGATGTTGACTGTTTTTATTCTTCTAACCTGTTCTGCTGACTCTTTCCCCAGATATTTAGTGAGAAGGTCGAGCTCTTCTGCAGCAGACAGGTCTAGATGAGGAATAGCATTCTCAAACATGTTTTCCAAGCCCAGTAGTTCATTGGCTGGTCATCATATGTGGTGAGGCCTGAAGTCACCAGGCTGTTGCGAGTGAGATATCTGATGAGGTCTCCTGTAGATGAATGATCGTGGCTAGTTTCATAAGACATTCTGTGAACAGGATGGTGTGCAGGAGATGAGGAATCTTGCTTGAAGTTCTGTTGTGGATGTTTTCCACTAAGCTGAGGAGCTGTATAAGAGTTGAGAGGCTGAATGAAGCTTTGTTGTGGTGGTGCCCCGCTGGTCTGAGGCACCTGAGGAGCTCTGTGTGGTGTAATGTCACCAGAAGCAGCATCTTGGGTTTGAGTTGGATTGGATGGGTAGAACGTTGAAGGACTAACATCGGCTGATTGAAGGTATGGAGGATGAAGCGTTGGCAAAGCACTGACGCTCCCTCTTTTAGCAGATAAGTCCTTGCTGCACAGGCTGGCTTGCTCTGACACATATGCAGCGATGCGCTGGTCTTTGATGGATTGGGAAACTGGGCTGTTAGCTTCACTGCGTACTTCCAAACCCATATCTTGTAAACCAGCCACAAGAGTATTTGCCTCTGCGATTGCAGCATCCTTCTCTTTTTCATCCATTAACGCATCAAGATTGGCTTGAATACGTGCCTGCTCCACTTTAAGTTCAATTTCTTTTTGTGAATGTGCCGCTCTAGCTTGCGCTGCTTCGGCTTTAGCCTTTGCCATGGCGATGGCCATGCTAATCTTTGAGCTGGATGATGTACCAGATGAGCGACTACTCCTTGAGCGTACTGTCTCAGACTGGTTGTTTCCATTTCCTTTACTGCTGTTGCTATGTTGTGACATTGTGACTCACCACGTTTTCAATATCAGGAGAAGGGAGCTAGTAAGAAGGTGTCTTGAAGCTGTAGAGTTAGCCTCTTATCTCTTGATATTTATTTGCTCCGTATGATGGCAATCCTTGTGTCTTCAATTAGCTGTGTTGCCGTCTTTTCACTGTCATGGGCTATGTTCCCTTTCAGTTTAAACACTCCCAATAAACTCCAGGACACGGCTGATTTTGCTTCCAAGGAATTTACTGGGAATTTTGTGAAACTACAATACAGTAAAGAAAGATATTGTCAATTAAAATTAAGTATCCACACTATATGAATATACAATACAGCTTAGCTATATTAGCTAACATAAAGGCTTACTCAATTACCAGAAACGATTAGCATCTTGCTATGTAAATAATCTCAACAAACTAAACAGAAGTGATAACATAATGTTATATAATGAGAAATACTCACAGACGTTAATTTAGCGAGTGAGAAAAGGAAAACTAATGAGAGGAGATGCTGACAGCTGGTTGAGCTCACATACACTACAACAATAGCTGATCACCGCATGGGACCGCATGGAGATTCTGTTTTCTGCTTCCCAACATGCACTTGTGCTATGTTGTCATGGTAACCAGGATATACAATCACACTGAACTTAAAGGTAAAAAACACATTTTTTCAAGCGGCATAACAATATGTTTCCTCCAGGAAACGCATATTAAAAAAGAATCTGCTAAAATATTGTGTCCCTCATGGGCATCTCATGTTTTCCAATCAAACTTTAGTACTAAAGCAAGAGGTGATGCAATCTTTATTAAGAAAAATATTCCTTTTGTACATACCCAAACTATTTCTGATGACAGAGGTAGATAGGTAGATATTTAATTGTTAGTGGAAAATTAAACTCAATACCGGTAGCAGAATGCACGTAAAATGGAAAGGAGGTGGTACTCCTGTAAAATCTGCGGACTCCCATCGTGCCTGGAGAGATAGTTTGATAGTCTACAAAAGAGCCCTACGCAGAGCTAGAACATATTATTATTCTTCGCTAATAGAAGAGAACAAACATAACCCACGTTTTCTGTTCAGCACTGTAGCCAGGCTGACAAAGAGTCACAACTCTGTTGGTCCATGCATTCCTGCTACTCCCAGAGCCATGGCATAAACTTTCATTGCTACGCTGATGATACGCAGCTGTACTTATCTATGAAACCAGAGGAAACAAAACCTTTGGCTAAACTTCAAGGGTGTCTTAATGATATTAAGTCCTGGATGTCCTCTAACTTTTTGCTTCTAAACTCGGACAAAACAGAGGTTATTGTCTTTGGTCCCAAACACCTGAGGAATGGATTGACTGGATTTACGCTGGCTTCCAGCACAGTTGCGAAAAACCTTGGAGTTATTTTTGATCAGGATATGTCATTTAAGCAGCATATTAATCAGGTTTGCAAGACTGCCTTTTTTCATCTCCGAAATATTGCCAAGATTAGGAGCATCCTCTCCCAGGGTGATGCCGAAAAATTAATCCACGCGTTTGTTAGCTCTAGACTGGATTACTGCAATGCGTTGTTAGCAGGATGTCCGAAAAGCTCGCTAAATAGCCTTCAATTGATCCAGAACGCAGCAGCGAGGGTGCTAACAGGAACCCGCAAGCGAGATCACATCTCTCCCGTGTTAGCCTCCCTCCATTGGCTTCCCGTGAAATTTAGAATTGAGTTTAAAATTCTGCTTCTCGCATATAAGGCCCTTAATGGCCTAGCTCCGCGCTATTTACAAGACTTGATAGCATGTTATGCTTCTAATAGAGCTCTCCACTCTCAGAGTGCAGGATTACTCGTCGTTCCTAGAATATCTAAAAGTAGGTTTGGAGGACGGGCCTTCTGCTACCAGGCACCTTTTTTATGGAACCAGCTACCAGTTTGGGTTAAGGAGGCTGATACTATCTCCATTTTTAAAACTAAATTGAAAACATTTCTGTTCAGTAAAGCCTACAGTTAGTCTAATCTACAGTGTGTAGGGGCTAATAGTTATAACTATAGTTGTAGTAGTAAGACTAGAGTAGCTCGTCTTAATCACAGCTTCGTCATAGCTATGCTGCTATAGGCCTACGCTACAGGGGGACACCAACATGATCTGCTGAGTGGTGTCTCCACTGCTCTTCTCCTTTTTCTTCCCTTTCTTCCTCCCTTCCTCCTCCTCCAGCTCATTTATAATTATTTGGGAGCACCCTGTTACTGAAACTGTGCTCCATTTTCTTTGCTTTCCTGTGTTTGTTGTGCTGTTTCTGCCCCCTTTTCTCTTTGTGTATTTGCAGGCCAGAGTTTCCTGGGTTTCATCCTGACTTGCAGTTCCATCCTCTGTCCATCCCGGGGTTCTCCTCCACTTGTGTTTGGGTGCCGACTGGCGTGGTGATCGGCGACCTGGTCCTCTGGCCATCTCATCCCAGTGCTGCTGCCTCCATCTGTTTATGTTTATATGGTCATTGTATTTAGTCATTTGTGTCTCTCCTCTCTCTGTCCTCCATCCTCTCTCTGTCCTGTCTCCCCTCTTTTCTTTCTCTACCCGGCTGGCCTTCGGCAGGAAGGTCCCCCCATATGAGCCAGGTCCTGCTCAAGGTTTCTTCCTCTTAAAGTGGAGTTTTTCCTTGCCACTGTTTGGTATAAAGGTTTTTTTTCTCCCTACGTGGGAGTTTTTTTACCTGCCATTATCATTGATTGGATTTAATTATATAATCTTAGTTGATGATATTTGCTCGGGGGTCATGCTCTGGGTCTCTGTAAAGCGCCTAGAGACAATTGTCATTGTAACAGACGCTATATAAATAAAATTGAATTGAATTGAATTGAATTAACCTTGATAAATTTATATGGCCCCAATTTTGATGACCCTATTTTCTTTCAAAATCTTTTCAATACCATATCAAATATGTCCAACACAAATTTAATTCTTTTTTTATAAATTTTATTTTGAAAGTTTTGTAAATTTTTCCAACAACATAAGACATACAACGCACAGGTCACAGCACAAACACTAACCACAAATACTGCCAGTCCATAAGAGATGAGTATCTCAACAAGTCAGTCCAACAATTTGTGAAAATGTTCTTTACATGACAGGAAGTGTTCATGAGATGAGAACCAAAGAGTTCAGGGAGGTCAGAGGTCCAGAGGTTAATGTCCCAGAGTCATGAATGTATAACAACGGTGGAATACAGGCAGGCAAATCAGACAAGAATACTATAGGTACAGTTAGTTTGGTACTGTGTCTTTATCCCTCTTAATATAATCAATAAAGGGACCCCAAACCCTAAAAAATTTGGTAGAGTTGTCAGACATTGTGTATCGCAATTCTTCAAGATATAAACAAGAAACCATATCGTTCAGCCATACTTTGAAACAAGGGGTAGAGCTAGATTTCCATTCCCTCAGTATCACCCTCTTCGCTACAACCAGACCAAACGCAAGAGCTTCTTGCAGTGCTTTCGGGAGAGTTAATGCATAGGTAGAGCAGTGTAGTATCACAAGGATACCATCTGGTTTCATTGGCTTGTTATAAATAACACTGTATAAATGAAAGATGTCATCCCAGAAACCACTGAGCTTGGAACAGTCCCAGAAAAGGTGTGCGAGGGTCCCGTCACTTGTTTTGCACTTGTCACAGGTAGGTGAGACAGTAGGGAAGATCTTATTGAGTTTGGTTTTGGAGTAATGTAAGCGGTGTATTATTTTATACTGGATAAGCTGCAGCCTAGCGTTAATAGAACATGATTTAATCCTCTCCAGTGCCATTTCCCACAGCCCATCTGAAATCTCCACACCTGTGTCCCTGATCCAGGCATCTTCAATGTGAAGAGAGGATATATGCGAGGTGAAGAGTGAAACGAACTGAGAGATGAGACCTTTAGATGTAGGGCTAGTGGTCATTAAACTATAAAAATTGTGCTGGTCAGGCAGTCGATCAAGGGGAAGAGACTGCCTTACAAAATTTCTAATTTGTAGGTAACGAAAAAAATGCCCAGCAGGAATCCCGAACTTCACCTGTAGTTGTGCAAAAGAAGCAAAGGATTTATTTATATAAAAGTCTCTCACTGCAGACAAACCCTTCACAGCCCAAGAAGCAAATGTGGGGTCCATCAGACCTGGTTTGAAAGTAGGATTCTGCCTTAAGGGGGCGTAACAGGACAAGCAGGCGAGCCCCAGAGCACCCTTAATTTGCTTAAGAATTCTGAGTGAATTAGACAAAATGAAATCAATTTTAGACTGTTTGAGTAATTTGGTGAGCAAGTTTGATTCCGAGAACAGAGCTGCTGGTAAGGATGCGCCTGTCAACGACACTGCCTTATCAGACTCTAGTAAAGGCCAGCTGGGGTCAAGGTTGCATTCCTGTCCAGCAGTTGTGGCATGATACCAAAAAACCCATGTTCTGGCATTACAGGCCCAGTAATAATGGCGCAGAAGAGGTAGCCCAAGACCACCTTCAGTTGTGTGTTTCTGCAAATGAGCTTTGGATATGCGCGGTGGCTTGTAGGCCCATATGAAGGGCATAATAAAAGAGTCCACTGTCTTAAAAAAAGAGGATGTAAGGAAAATGGGCACATTCTGAAAAAGATAGATAAATTTGGGTAGCACAATCATTTTAATAATATTAATACGTCCCATCAGTGATAATGGGAGGAGTTTCCATTTTTCGATCATACTTCTAAGTTTGACAGTAAATTCCATATAATTATGTTTGAAAAGAAGTTTGGGATTTCTGGTGATGTTAATCCCTAAGTATTTAAAATGGTCTGTTGCTAGCTTGAGTGGCAGATTCTTGAGAAAAATGGGGTCCAGGTCACCAGTCAAAGGCATGAAAAGACTTTTATCCCAGTTAATAGTGAACCCGGAAAATTGTCCAAATTGCTTTATCAAATCAAGGAGGGGAGGTAGGGATGTCTCTACATCTGACAGAGTCAAAATAATATCGTCCGCATATAAGCCAATGGTGCATTCGGATCTGCCACATCTTATCCCACCTATTTGAGAGCTAGCTCTAATAGCAATTGCTAGCGGCTCAAGAGCTAAGGCAAAAAAAGCATGGGAGAGAGACAGCATCCCTGTCTCGTACCGCGCCCAAGCATGAACTGGGCAGACCTGTCAAAATTCGTCAGAACAGATGATTTGGGACACGCATATAGCATTCTTAAAAATTTTAAAAATTTGTCACCGAAGCCAAATTTTTCCAGGGCAGCAAACATGTATCTCCATTCCACTTGATCAAACGCCTGCTGCGCATCCAGAGATATAACAGCAGAATGGAGTGGTTTAGTGGAGTACATAACATTCAACAGTCGGCGGGTGTTAGAGAAGGAGAATCTGTCAGGAATGAATCCTGTTTGATCCGGGTGTATTAAGGTGCCGATGTATTTATTCAAGCGGTTTGTTAGAACTTTGGCTATAATCTTTTGGTCAGAATTTAGTAGACTTAGGGGGCGATAAGATGCCACATCTGCATCATCTCTGTCCTTCTTTAGAAGCAGACAGACATTAGCATCATAGATGGTTTGAGGAAAACACACCTTCCTCCAAAGAGCAATTTATCATACGAAGTAGCAGGGGGGCGACGGTGTCAATATGTGCTTTATAAAATTCGATACCAAATCCATCAGGACCACAGGCTTTGCCGTTAGGGAAGGAGCGGATGGCAGATTTAATTTCATCTAATGTGAAATACCCATCTAAAACCTGTCTAGCATCATCATCAAGGGACGGAATTTCAAGCGCATCAAGGAAATTCGCTATCTCTGTGTCAGAGGCTGTGGATCTTGAAGTATAAAGATGGCTGTAAAAATCGAAAAATCTTTTGTTTATGCTTTTGGGGTCAGTAACCAGCTGTCCACTAGCAGAGAAAATTTTATGTATTGCCCTATCTGCTTGCACTCCTTTTAACTGTCTAGCAAGAAGTTTATGAGCTTTCTCACCCAGCTCAAAGTGTGTCTGTTTCAGCCTGCATATATAATGTCTCACCTGCCCACCAAGAATTTGATTGTACTCATATTTTATTTTCAAAATAGCATTGAGGGTGTCCTCAGATTTTGAATTTCTATAAGATTCTTCCAAGGCAGATAGTTCCGAGTCAATCTCAGAGAGACGCCTCAGTCTAGCTCTTTTACAGAAGGACTGATATGACATGACCTGCCCCCTCACAACTACCTTAAAAGTCTCCCACAATATTGAATCTGAGACCTCGCCTGTGTCATTGCATTGTAGGAAGTCTGCAATTTTATTGGATAGGTACTCACAAAACTTTTTATCTGAGAGTAGAGCGGGGCTAAATTTCCAGTTATAATGACATATGTTCAAATCAAAATTAATTTTAATTGCAAGAGGAGCGTGGTCTGAAACTAGGATGCTATGATATGTGGAATTGTCAACTTTTGATATTAATCTGGCATCGACTAAAAAGTAATCTATTCTTGAAAAGCTACCATGGACTGGGGAGAAAAAAGAATATTGTCTGTCAGAGGGGTGTTGAAGTCTCCATATGTCCACTAAATTAAGTGACTTCATTAAATTGTTAACAGTAGGTATAGATTTTAAAGGTGGAGCTGGTTTAGAAGAAGATCTATCGGCCTGAGGGTCTAGATAGCAGTTAAAGTCACCGCCGATGATAATATTGCGAGAGCTATGGCTGTCAACAAGGTCAAAAACTCTACAAAAAAAATCAGGGCAATCAAAATTAGGTGCATATATATTTAAGAGGGCTAGTGGGACAGAGTTGATTGAACCCGTGACCAGAACATATCTCCCAGCTGGGTCAGTGGACATCGACTCGAAAATAAATGGAATCGTTTTTCGAATGAGAATTGCAACACCCCTCGCCTTAGAGGAAAAAGAGGACTGATAGATGTACGATATCCATGGAGATCGTAGTCGCCCTTGTTCGGTTGGTCGAATATGGGTCTCTTGTAGAAAAATTATGTCTGCTGACAGAGATTTAAGGTGTGAGAGCACTTTCCCTCGCTTTAATGCTCCGCCAAGACCTCTACAGTTCCAAGATATGAAAGTAATAGGACCTCTTCCTGACCCTACTGAATAACTATCCTGCATTTACATAGAAACAAAAGTGCAGACTGACACAGAAGAACATAATGTTTGGCAGATTAACAAATACACATACACACCCCAGAACACACCCCAAGCCGCGCTGGCGGCGTAACATAACTCCTGTAGGGAGACTGCCGGGTAACAGAAGACTAACCCACGCCGGCAGCTCCGTGAGAACCTCGATACATTAAGTTTAACCCACTTTTTACTGCACAAATAATACCAAATAATACCAATAGCCTTCACATCACTGTGAACAATACGAGAAATGCAAGGAAATTAGACCGGACATATAAATCTGAAAGTCACAGTATGAATAAAAAAGGGTCCGGTTCATAACTTAGCAGCATATTGTCCTTAAAACAAAAAGCCTTGCTGCAAATATTGTACCAGTATAACAGCGTGCTATGAAGACGCTTAACAGTATGATTGATCATTGAGCTCAAGCTTTATCAGCTAGAGTTTCCGCAAACCTCTCTGCAGCTGCCGGTGTCTCGAAGACATTCACGGTGTTATTGTAGACCACATTAAGTTTGGCGGGGAAGCGAAGGGTGCATTTAGCTCCAGCCTCGGTGAGCCTTCTCCTCGCGGTGTTGAACGCCTGACGCTGAGCTGCCACCTCCGATGTGTAGTCAGGATAAATCAACACCCTCTCACCGTTGTACTTGAGCGGTGCATGCAGGCGACTGAGTCGGAAGATGTCCCGCACATCTTTGTCGTTATGGATCTTTGCGATGATGGGTCGTGGCCGCTCGTTTTCTTTGGGCTTGGGCTTCAAACTGCGATGAGCTCTATCCACCTTTACTGGCTTGCTGAAGTTGCCCTGACCAAATAACTCGGTGATCAGTTTGGAGATGAATTTGGTTGGTTGGCCCTTCTCTTCTCCCTCTTTAACGCCAATGATGCGTATGTTAAGCCGGCGAGAGCGCCCCTCTAAGTCATTGAGCTTGGCATTGAAGTTGCGGTTAGCTCCCTGCAGCTCCTTGCATGTAGCCTCCAGCGTCGTGATACGTTCATCAGCAGCCGAGAGAGCCTCCTCCAAATCACCCATACGGCTCTCAGCCTCACAATGTTTGCTCTGGAGAGTGGACAGGCATGCCTCTATTGAGTCAAGGCGATCTTCCATTGATTTCTTGAGCCCATCCACCAGTTTGGAAACTTTCGCTAGCTCCGCACCTTGTTTAGTGATAGCAGCTAATATAGCGTCGTTGCTAGCAGCATTGGCGGCTGCGCCTCTCCCGCTCTGAGTATCTTTTTCTTTGTTGGGCATCTTGGCTTAAAAGCGGGCTTAAAAGATTAAGGTATAATTTAAGCAGCCTGTAGTATCAAAAAAGGTTTGTGTGCAGTAAATAATTAACGAAAATGAGGTAACCACATGGAGCCCTCGAAAGGCACGTCCTACTCCATCACTGCGCACTAGCGCCCCCCCCACAAATTTAATTCTAGGCGGAGACTTTAACTGTGTTCTGGATTCGGTCCTTGATCGACAACACTCCAAAATTAATGCATCAAAGAACAGTATCACTCTTGATAATCTAATTCAGTCCTATAATTTGGTAGACATATGGAGGCTCCTTAATCCTACAGCAAGAGACTTTCTTTTTCTCAGCCGTTCATAAATCCTACTCTAGGATTGATTATTTTATATTGGATTCTAAATTATTGTCACAAGTCACAGAATGCAAATATCATAATATTCTAATTTCAGATCATGCCCCAGTCTCTTTAAAGCTCAATCTTAATCATAAACGTGGAGAATTCAAGTGGCGGCTAAATAACACTTTACTGAAGGAGAAGGAATTTTGCTCTTTTCTCTCAAGCAAAATAGATCTTTATATAAATACTAATGATAATGGTGAAGTTAGCGATTCTACACTTTGGGAGGCCATGAAGTCTGTTCTCAGAGGCCACATTATATCTTATGAGACTGTGGAAAAAAGAAAGTCAAAGGCTAGATTAACTGAAATAGACGATCTATTATTAAATCTTGAGGCATCGTACAGAGTAGATAACCAGCCTGAAGTACTGAAAAGGATTACTGCATTAAAATATGAGTACAACTCTATACTATCCAAAAATGTTTCACGTTTGCTGGTTCAAGTAAGGCAAAAGTACTTTGAGTTTGGGGATAAACCCCAAAGGTTACTTGCACGTCAGCTAAGACAATCTCAGGCATCCAGGTCCATTCATTCTATCAAGAAGGGTGATGGGTCTCCCCTGGCAGATCCTGAAAAAATTAACAAATGTTTTGCTAATTTTTATGAACAGGTCTATCAGTCACAGGGTGGATCAGACCCAGGGAGGATGGAAATTTTTTTTGAAAATCTAGGACTGCCTAGCCTGTCAAGAGAATCTTCCTCCTCAATAGATGCAGACATTAATTTGAATGAGATAGTAGAAGTGATTTCCTCTCTCCCCAACAACAAGGCAGCAGGGCCAGATGGACTTTTGCATTGAATTCTTCAAGGTATTTAATCACAAACTTTCTCCACTTATACTAAGAATGCTTATCCACTCACTGGCGGTCTCCAAGCTGCCCCTTACTCTATACAAGGCTAATATTTCACTCATACCTAAACCTGGGCGTGACCCTAACCTGGTCTCCTCATATCGTCCTATCTCCCTACTTCCTATTGACACCAAAATTCTTGGGAAAGTCTTAGCCAATAGATTAAAGGAGCACATCTGTTCTATAATTCACCCTGACCAAACAGGTTTCATGCCAGGCAGACATATGTACTTTAATTTGTGCCGTCTGCTCCATATTCTGTATACAGAACACATTGAAGAATCAGTGATAATTTCTTTAGACGCACAGCGTGCCTTTGATCAAGTTGAATGGCCCTATATGATGTTTACACTAAAAAAATTTGGTTTTGGGCCCTCCTTTATGAAGTGGATTGAGCTTATTTATTCACATCCAACTGCCTCTGTCATAACCAACCAAAATATCTCCCCCCCTTTTGCAATCAGTCACAGGACCCGTCAGGGATGCCCCCTCTCCCCTTTCCTGTTCTCGATTGTTATAGAACCGTTAGCAGCTAGCATTAGGCAAAGCCATCTAATATCTCCTATTGACATCCATGGACAAGAACATCATATTTCGCTGTACGCGGATGATATTCTTTTGTTCATCTCTCATCCCCAAGCCTCCATACCACATCTTTTGACTTTAATTAGCAACTTTGGCAGATTCTCTGGATTTTCTGTTAACTGGGATAAGAGCGAGCTAATGCCAATCTCTGATGAAGTTGATATGACATATATACAGTCAACTCCTTTTAAGATGGCATTTAAAGATTTCTCATATCTAGGTATAACTGTCACGAAAAACCCAAAGGACCTTCTACAAAAGAATTGGCAAAATAAAGTCGAGCAGCTTAAACAAAGTATAAATTTCTGGAAGACTCTCCCTATCTCTCTTGTTGGTAAGGTTAACGCAATTTAGATGATTGCGCTGCCACGTTTCCTACATCTTTTTCAGTCTCTGCCATGTTACATCGCCCAGTATTACTTTAAACAATTAGATTCAATCATAGTACCTTTCCTTTGGAACTATAAAGCCATCAGAATCTCCAAAAAACACCTGTGTAAACCCAAAGATGCAGGTGGCTTTGCCTTGCCAAACTTTAAAATGTATTACTGGGCGGCTCAGCTATCTATACTTGCTTGGTGGAGGAAAGGCCCCCCCTCTTCATCACACTCCTGTCTTGCTTGGCTTAGCCTAGAACGATCACTATGTCACAAGACCTCCTTGCTAGCATTGCTGAATAATCCCACCAAAATCAAGAAGTCACAGTATAATAACAGCTTTGTAATCAATGGTACTATACATACATGGGAGCAGATAAAGCTTCATATCAAGGCCCCAAGTGTATATATTGATACTCCAATTTGTGAAAAATCACGCTTTCACTCCTGGCCTAGATGATATTGCTTTTGCTGCTTGGAAACAGAAAGGCATTAATAACATAAATGATTTGTATATAGGGGGAAATTTTGCTTCATTTACGCAGCTACAAGCTAAATATGGAATACCTGGCTCGAGTTTTTTCAGGTTTCTACAGATTAGAGATTTTGTAAAAAAAAAAAAAATACCAAATTTTGAAGTACTGAAAAAACATAATGCCCTAGAGAGTATTAGTAGCTGGGAGCTGGGCACTTGTGGAGCAATCTCTGTTTTTTATCAAATGCTTCATGATGGAATACCAGTAAATTCAGAAACATACAAGAAAGCGTGGACAGATGACTTGAATGTGGAAATAACTGATGAGATTTGGGGAGAATGTCTACGGAATATACAAAAGTGTTCAGTTAACACCAGGCACAACTTGATACAGTATAAAGTGCTCCATAGACTCCATTACTCGCAAGAAAAGCTGCAACCAAAATTCAGATGTATCCAGATGTCCAACCAACATGTAACAGATGTAAATCTTCAATAGGAACTCTAGCACATTCATTCTGGACATGTAGTAAACTTGATTTGTTTTGGAAATGTATTTTTCAGTGTTTTTCAAAGGCTTATGGCTGCCAACCCCCTTGTTGCCATTCTAGGGGCCACAAGTGTCCTTTCTTCTATTAATAAGTTTGAAAAAAGAGCAGTTAATTTGGGATGGTGATTGCTAAAAAACTTTTTTTTTTTTTACGAGCATGGAAAACGGACTCTGTGCCTACTTACACACGTGGACAAAATTGTTGGTACCCCTCAGTTAAAGAAGGAAAAACCCACAATTCTCACTGAAATCACTTGAAACTTACAAAAGTAACAATAAATAAAAAAAATATTGAAAATCAAATAATCAAAATCAGCCATCACTTTTGAATTGTTGATTAACATAATTATTTTAAAAAACAAACTAATGAAACAGGCCTGGACAAAAATGATGGTACCTCTATAAAAGATTGAAAACTATTTGACCAGAGTGACATGATTAACTCAGGTGTGTCCTTTAATTGACATCACAGGTGTTTCCAAACTCATAATCAGTCAGTCTGCCTATTTAAAGGGAGACAAGTAGTCACTCTGCTGTTTGGTGAAAAGGTGTGTACCACACTGAACATGGACAACAGAAAGCGAAGGAGAGAATTGTCCCAGGACATCCGAAAAAAAATTATAGACAAACATCTTAAAGGTAAAGGCAATAAGACCATCTCTAAACAGCTTGAAGTTCCTGTGACAACAGTGGCTCATATTATTCAGAAGTTCAAGACCCACGGGACAGTAGCCAACCTCCCTGGACGTGGCCGCAAGAGGAAAATTGATGACAAATTGAAGAGACGGATCGTTCGAATTGTATCCAAAGAGCCCAGAACAACCTCCAAAGAAATTAAAGGTGAACTCCAAGGCCAAGGTACATCAGTGTCAGATCGCACCATTCGTCGTTGTTTGAGCCAAAGTGGACTTCATGGGAGACGACACCACTGCTGAAAAAAATCATAAAAAAGCGAGACTGGAATTTGCAAAAATGCATGTTGACAAGCCACAAAGCTTCTGGAAGAATGTCCTTTGGATAGATGAGACCAAACTGGAGCTTTTTGGTAAGGCACATCAACTCTATGTTCATAGACTCAAAAACCAAGCATACGAAGAAAAGAACACTGTCCCTACGGTGAAACATGGAGGAGGCTCAGTAATGTTTTGGGGCTGCTTTGCTGCATCTGGCACAGGGTGTCTTGAATGTGTGCAAGGTAAAATGAAATCTGAAGACTATCAAGGCATTCTGGAGAGAAATGTGCTGTCTAGTGTCAGAAAGCTTGGTCTCAGTCGCAGGTCATGGGTCTTCCAACAGGACAACGATCCAAAACACACAGCCAAAAACACCCAAGAATGGCTGAGAGAAAAGCGTTGGACTATTCTAAAGTGGCCTTCCATGAGCCCAGATCTGAATCCCATTGAACATCTGTGGAAGGAGCTGAAACATGCCATTTGGAGAAGACACCCATCAAACCTGAGACAACTGGAGCAGTTTGCTCATGAGGAGTGGGCCAAAATACCTGTTGACAGCTGCAGAACGCTCATTGACAAATACAGAAATCGTTTAATTGCAGTGATTGCCTCAAAAGGTTGTGCAACAAAATATTAAGTTATGGGTACCATCATTTTTGTCCAGCCCTATTTCATTAGTTTGTTTTTTTAAATAATTATGTTAATCAACAATTCAAAAGTGATGGCTGATTTTGATTATTTGATTTTCAATAAATTTTTATTTATTGTTACTTTTGTAAGTTTCAAGTGATTTCAGTGAGAATTGTGGGTTTTTCCTTCTTTAACTGAGGGGTACCAACAATTTTGTCCACGTGTGTATAACCTATGGCTGGGAGAACTGTCAAACACTTTACACCTGGAGAGACTGAGGTTCTACAACGAAGATAGAGGGGATATGTTCGATAAAACATGGGACCCTGTTCTTAACTACCTTAAAAATGTGAACTCATAGACACTGGCTACTGTACTAAGCCTCACAGTGCAAACATGTATGATCTCTTTATATGTCCACAGACCCACCTATTTTTACTATACTTATTTTTTTCAGTAGTTATATTCCATGTATAGTGGATGATCATTTCATGACCATGAAATATTGTTGTAATGTTTGATGTGCAGTAGGGCTGGGCGATTTTTCGATTTCGATTTTATTCGCGATGTAAAATTTCTCTACAATTATAAATTAGACGTTCGATAAGCCGACGCCTTCAAAAAAAAAAGATTCATCTAAGTTTTCTCAGACCCACGTTTAGCCAATCATATCTAAACAGCGCCGCACGTAACCAATCAGCTGGAGGAGAGCCACGTCGTTAGGTTGTGCACGCGCACAATATGCACACACGTGTAGAAGCTAGCAGCAGCGCAAACGAAGCCGCGGTGAAGTTGGCAGCAAGTCATTTCTCCAACCAAAGCATTAAACTAATTTAAATATGAGCGAGAACTCTGTTGACAGGAGTTCTGAACAGGAATTAAGTGAGAGTACTGCCCAGGAGACGGACGACATCATTGAAAAGAAGGGCCTGAGAAGTTCGGCTGCTTGGAGGTACTTTGGGTATTTGAAGACGGACAAACAACAGAGTAATACACTGTGCAAAATATGTCGAAGGAACGTAGCTACTAAAACAGGAAACACCTCCAATTTGTTTCAGCAAGCCGTGGCATACCTCGCCACTACATGGGACTTGTGGTCAAGTCGAACCTCAGAACCATACATGAGCCTCACTGCTCACTATATTGACCAAGACTGGACTTTGAAGAGCAAATGCCTCCAAACGGCATACTTTCCCGAAGACCATACTGCCGAAGCAATTGCATCAGGACTGTTATAATCGCTTGCTTCGTGGGAGCTAAGTGAAACCAAACAAGTCTGCAT
Organism: Hirundichthys speculiger; assembly: GCA_018398805.1. NCBI lineage: Eukaryota > Metazoa > Chordata > Actinopteri > Beloniformes > Exocoetidae > Hirundichthys > Hirundichthys speculiger. Next base: position 15,624 of record JAGFBZ010002247.1, read on the forward strand.
TACCACCGATAGTGGAGCAAATATAGTGAAAGCAACCTCCCTCAACAACTGGACTCGCCTGCAATGTTTTGGCCACCGACTTCACTCAGCTGTTGGCAAGTTGAATAACTGAATTGCATACCTTAATTGTATTTTCTGGTCATATAAATATGAAAAAACTAATGTTAATTATTATGTTTTTTAAACTTATTTAAAAAAATAGACAATAATGTTTTACAATGAGTGTCAGTACTCTTCATAATATTTATTAGGCCACCCTTAAAATAATGCTTGATGCATTTCTCAAAGATTATTTTGCCACCTCAGAAGATTCTAAACTATTCAAACTATGTTGGATTCATGCCCTTGTCTATTAATTAAAAAAAAAATGTCTTGAATATCCAGCCCCTCATGTGCAATATTCTGTATTATAAATATTCATACTGGCTTCTTATTTTTTTTTTTGTTTCATTTTTTTTTTGCAGACAGCGAGATGGACCCACTGCAATGGTGGAAGGTGAATGAAAAGAACTTCCCAAGACCTGGTGGCCTTGCAAAGCACTATCTGTGCATCCCTGCAACCAGCACACCGTCTGAGAGGGTATTGAGCACAGGGGGGAACATTTTAACCTGCCACAGGGCAGCTTTAAAACCTGAGACGGTGGATATGCTTGTCTTCCTTGCTCGCAACTTGTGAGAAACAGTATTGCACTATGTTTTTTTTTTTCATTGCAGCAAAAGCTAAATGCACTTCATGTTTTTGTTTTTGAAAGCTGCTAGAATTTGCACCAAGGTATATCTTTTTATTTAAAATATGGCCTACTAGGGCCTAGTTTCTTCATTTCACAAAAGAATGTAAACCATTTTGTTTTTGTTTTGAAACCTAAGAGCTTGTTAAGCTTTTTTTGTTCATTTGTAATTTTTTTACAGAAAATAAAAAAAAATTAATCCAAAAATACTGATTTTGTTCATATCGTGATATAAAATCGAAATCGAGCATTTTGGGGGAAAAAAATCGAAATATAACTTTTTCTCATATCGCCCAGCCCTAATGTGCAGTGTTCCTTTCTTTCTTCTTTTTTTTTCTTTTTCTTTTCTCTTCCTTATTTCATATCCTATATATATATATATATATATATATATATATATATGTATATATTTATATATACATATACACTACCGGTCAAAAGTTTTAGAACACCTCCAGTTTTCCAGTTTCTATAGTAATTTACAGTACATAGCTTAATGTCTCAATGTAATCTGAAATTAATGTATAGAACAAATAAACAATTAGATATTTGAAAAAAGATATCATGAAATCTCTTTTACAAAAATATAACCACGATCTTTGAGTCATCAAAGTCGCCACTTTTTGCAGATATAACAGACAAACACACTTGTGTTAGTGGCTTTCTTTCTACAATGGAAATCTAATATTGTTGGGAAGGTTCTTCCCAACACTGTCAGAAGTTTCCAGAAATGTGTTGAAACTTGCAGGTTGTTTTGCTTTCATCTTTCTCTCCAGTTCATCCCAAACCAGCTCAATGGGGTTCTGGTCTGGACACAGGGCTGCCATTACATCATTTGAAGCCGACCGTCTTGTTTTTTTCTTTTAAGGTCATTCTGACAGAATGGATGTATGTTTTGGATCATTATCTTGCTGTAAGAGGAACCCCTAAGCGACTAGGCGTAGACCAGAGAAGGTACTGGATGGCTCTGTAAAATGCCGTTGTAGCCCTTTTGGTCCAGGGTGTCAGTCGCTCTGTACAAGTCACCAACTCTGGATCCAGCAATCTGTTGATTACTTAAGAGCTTTGTAAGTAATCAACAGAGGTTGGGACATCTGTGGGAATTGTTTGCATCAAATTTCAAGACTTAATTTACATCCATTGTTGCTTGATCACTGAAAAAGACCCCTCTTTTTTTTATGACTCTGAAATTTGTTTTGGCAATCTAAACTTTTTTTCCACCTCTGGCAGTTTACTGCTTACCTTTGTACCATTTAAAGTCATTCACTGGACTTGACCCGCTTTAATTTGAAATAAAACAGGAAACAGGGGTGTTCTAAAACTTTTGACCAGTAGTGTATATATATTTTTTCCTTTTTTCTATATATTGAAAATCAATAAATACATATTAAAAAAAAAAAAAAAAGATTTCCTTTGTCTTTCTTTGTCTCAGCACACCATGCGGTCTTCTGTAGCACATGGTATGGCCCAACAACATGAATCAGAGTGAGGTGTTGAAACTGGCGTTGAAAATGTGTTTCTATGTGAACATAAGCGTCTGTCGAGATGTGTCAGAAAACACCTGGGGTAAATCTGCTGATGATGAAGTGGCTGTGTTTGCTTTTTGGAGTCAGGTTCAGCGTGAAAGTAGGAAAAATTGCAGTTCCTTTAACGGCCACTGAGGTTCATTCAAGGAAAAAAAAAAGTTTTTGGTGTCTATAGCTTGGACTGACATCATTGACACCCGTTACAGGGGAGAATTTTTACATACCTCATCAGGGGAAGTTATTTAAAGCCACAAATTTGTTCCTAATTAGATGCACAGTTGTTTTTTTTGGCAGCTTCATGTCCAATAGCTAACTGTCATCACTTTAGCTGCTCAGACTGTCTGAATAAAGACCTAATAGAGCATTGAATTTTATTTGGACTGTCTCTGTCTCATTGGCTTCTGAACCTGACTAACTGGACCATTAGCCAAAGAGTGTTGGCGAAGCTGAGATGAGTCCTAGAGCAGGTCTGCTGGAACCACAATCAGGTTTGCTTGACACGCAGGTGACTGTGATTGGGCCCCAGTAAAGCTTCATTAGATGGCCCGACACTATCAACGCCACGAGTGGCAGGTCCCACCAGACCTCAGCGAGTCCTTGCTCCAGCTCTGCCAGCACTTGCTTTGGTCGCGACATTTGAAATGAGGATATATGGCCAGATTTGAATGCAAAGCCTTTTTTAATTTGCACCATAGGTTAGTATAGGTCAAATAGCTGACTTGCGGTACCTGAACTAAAGTGGGCGTGTTCCAGCCAGCTTCCACGTCTGCTCGTTCTACCAATTGACACCCGTTACAGGGGAGAATTTTTACATACCTCATCAGGGGAAGTTATTTAAAGCCACAAATTTGTTCCTAATTAGATGCACAGTTGTTTTTTTTGGCAGCTTCATGTCCAATAGCTAACTGTCATCACTTTAGCTGCTCAGACTGTCTGAATAAAGACCTAATAGAGCATTGAATTTTATTTGGACTGTCTCTGTCTCATTGGCTTCTGAACCTGACTAACTGGACCATTAGCCAAAGAGTGTTGGCGAAGCTGAGATGAGTCCTAGAGCAGGTCTGCTGGAACCACAATCAGGTTTGCTTGACACGCAGGTGACTGTGATTGGGCCCCAGTAAAGCTTCATTAGATGGCCCGACACTATCAACGCCACGAGTGGCAGGTCCCACCAGACCTCAGCGAGTCCTTGCTCCAGCTCTGCCAGCACTTGCTTTGGTCGCGACATTTGAAATGAGGATATATGGCCAGATTTGAATGCAAAGCCTTTTTTAATTTGCACCATAGGTTAGTATAGGTCAAATAGCTGACTTGCGGTACCTGAACTAAAGTGGGCGTGTTCCAGCCAGCTTCCACGTCTGCTCGTTCTACCAATCTGCAACATGGAACTGCACAGTAAATGAAAGAAGAAGCTCCTGAAGCGGTAATAAAAAAAACCTACGAGGTCACAGGAGAGTTGTTCAGTTCTTCTCACACAGCCCATTACCAGGAGGAGTCTCGCCTTATGAGTGTCTTTCTTTGTCTTTCTGAAATAATTACAGTCTTGGAGATATCTTTTGTGCCTAGCTGCTCCAGAGGTACCAGAGATGAAATCTGAAAATGAGCAGAATATGGCCATTTTAGAGATTACATTAGACAAACTGTTTTCTGGATTCTTTTAAGCATCAACTCATTTCCCTCTTATCCCATCCCTCTGCTCCTAATGTCTTTCAGACTGGCACTGAGCAAGGAGAGGGAGGGCAAGACAGAGGAACAAAAGCATTTCATTAAGCTTTTAAGTCTAGAGAACTTTAGAATTTAATGCTGTGATAAGTCAATCATGTGTGAGAGCAAACCTCAAGTCCACCGCTGCTCCAAACACTCGGTGAATGAATTTCTAATCCATTTCCTAAATTTGACCCCTGAAACTGGGACAGCAGCTGATTCTCTTAAAATAACAGGAAAATGGCAAAAGATTTGTAAGACTGATGCTGCAGCAGAGCAGTGGAGGAAAACTGGCCTGAGCCCAGTCAAATGCCTGTGAAGAGATGGATGACACCAACAGAGCCATCGCATTAGTCCATAGGATCCATCCTAATGACTCAGCTAACATGCAATGATTGGTTAGCAGGTGGCGTGACAACTTAATGACCAATTTATTCAGGAATTTGTTCACTTAATTAGCAACAATATGAGCCAATGCACTCCACATGAGTGATCGGGGCCAGTAAAATATGCTGCAGTGCACAGCACTACTTCCAGTAGCGGTGCGATGCTAAACTGGGACTCAGTCAGGGTGAGTTTTGGTGCAACCACACTGCACTTCTTGTCAGATTGCAATGTCGCAATGGGAAAAAGAGCTTCTCTGACACTCGCCTAAACCCTCTTTGCAGGCCCGTCACTGTCCCCACCGTCCCCTCTTTCAAACAGCAGCTCAGCTGTGGCAATAAAAGAGATGAGAAACGGATTCATCTAATGAAGACAGCCATGAGATGTGACAGTCAGCATCCTCAGTGGTCCAGCAACAGCATTTGGTGCAAAATTAACTGGATGGTTGCAGAGATCTGCAGAGTGATTTAAAGTACTACTTCAGATGTTAGGTGTGCATACACATGTGCACGTGCATGCACGTAACAAAAATACTCCAACGTCCTGGGAATTTGTTTATTTTCTGTCAACTCCAGAGTTTTCAGTGTCATTTCTGTGATTGATATCTTTGTTATTGTGACATTTTTCAACAGTCTAATCTGAAATCAATGTTATTGAAGAACAAAAAAATTTAAATTGTCCTTTTGGTTTATTACAGTTTGCTCGGGCATGGCATCGATCATAATAATTCAGTGGTTCTCTCTCCTGGAATATATTATTTGTGTTGTGGAAAAAATAAGATCCGATCTCGATGAGAAAATCAGAATAGAATTTATTAGAAAGAAAAGAAACAAAAATACAAAAATTTATGTGCACATATACTGAATGAGGACTCTGTCAGACAGAGATGAGGGTTTTCTTTTATACCAAAACAAAAGGTGTTGATTCTTCGACAGGTTTTTGCATACAGAGTGGATCACAGCAGGTAGTGGTGAAGGCAAAGGGACATTCGTCTTAAAACAGACTGATTAAATTTAGGGACGTTATACAGTTCCTTGATCAAGAAGTTATTTACTTGATGTTGATTGAATTTAGGAATGTTTATTCAGATTTACAGCTGACCTCTGCTGTGTCTCCTTGATCAATGAATCACAGCTGACCCCTGTGCTTGCCTTTTGTCAAACATTATGATGTGTATTGGTCTTGTTAAGGAAAACAAAGGAGGAAACTTAAGGAAAACTTTTAAACATATTGTTGAAGACAAATAAAATGAACAAAATTACAAGATGAAACCAAATAAAAATTTCCTCCACATTTGGAGCCAGTTTCAGCAGTCAACAGACCACATTGCACCCGACCCAGCCGGACCGCCCACAGACTAGGTCACCTGGTGTTGGTGATGAAGCCCCGCCCTCAGGCGTGGCTCCAGGGTGGGGCCCTGATATTCCTAGTCCAGGTGCGGGTCATCAAAATCTTGATTTTCTATCTGTATTGCTCAATCAAATGGTCTTCATCTGGCCTAGGCCCCAGGACCAGTTTGCTTTGGCAGACTCTACCCGCGGTGCCAGACGACATAGCTACTGGGATCATTCAGGCGCAGAAACCTCTCCACCACTATAAGGTGGTAGTGACTAAATTTAGTTTCCCCTGTACAGTCGCTGGACTCCGTTACAGAGAGGACAGGGTGACAAGTTAATTCATCCGAGAATGACCCAGAGGAGAGTTGCTGCTCTGGTGGGGAAACAGTTGAAGTGGTTCTTGGCACCTTATAAGGATGCCTCCTCCTCTACACCTCCCTGGGGAGATGTTTTGGTGTCCTCCCAGAAGAGCTGGAGGAGGTAGCAGGAGTGAGGGAGGTGTCAAACCCAGATAAATGAAAATTCATGGATGGATGGGTGGATGCCTATCTGTCATTACAGACTTAAATTACAAATAAGGGCCTCAAGTTTGTGAAGCTATTCTGGATTTAGTTTTGGGTGCATCTGCTAAGGGATGTCACACTTGCCACACTTTAGGAATCAAGGGCTTTCAGCACATCAAATTGAAACAGCCTGGCTAAAATATATTCAAATAACAAATCATACACAGGGTCCATTATGCTTGGAGAAGTGATGCTCCTGGGAACTAGCCACAGCTCTTCTCATTCAGTGTGCAGCGGTAATTTGGGTTTAAATGATCAACACTGAGATGAGTTAGTTTAGAGGTCAGCACATTGTCATTGCAGGGGCAGAACTGGTCAGAACTGGTGATTTTCTGGGCTGCCTCCTCCTCCTCTGATCATATCTGCTTTATTAAATCTGGCCCAACATCTTCTTATATACATGTATGTGTCTCATCTGTGGTACCTGAGCTCAACAGCTGAGCTCAGTATGTCAACCCTCATTAGTTTACCTTTAACTAGTTACTCGTTATTCATTACAGATTTATATAAAGACTTACTTTCTGACTATCAGTTTTTTTCTCTTCCTTTCTCAGATAACACCATGTGTCTTTAATGCTCACTTGTAAACTGAATCTTACTTCTGTGAGTGATGAACACATCTCTTCCATCCAGAGCATTTTCATAAACCTGCAGCTAACGATTTCCTAAGATGAATGGTGGACTGTGACGGTCGTTGGTCCTTTCTGTTCGTGTTTCCGTCAGAGGAAAAGAGTCTGTGTCAGTGTTTTCTACGTACTGAATAAGGGTTCAATGAAGAAAAACAGTGAGACTGTCGTGACCTCATGCAGCTAATTCTGGGCCGTGACTTTAGCAGTGCAGAGCTTTTATCAAGCCTCCTCCTCCTCCTCCTCCTTACGTCACCTTCCTGAGACCTAGACTGTTTTACAAGCACTGCCGGTCCAGCAGCCTGACCCTTTCATTTCAGCTGTTTTTCACCTTTTTCAGAAAGCTCACAATTAAAGTCCTTTATTGACCCGCTCGTGGTCACCGTTAAGTCTCTGCAGATGTTTATCTCCATCCCTCAGACAAATAATGTACACTTATTAATCTACAAAATTACTTTACTTTCAGAGCAGCAAACTGACTCCAGAAGTTCAGTGAGGATCTCTGAATGATCCAATGTTGTCCTGAATGACTGATGATGATCAACAGAATCCACCTGTGTGGAATCAAGTCTCCGTATAAATACACCTGCTCTGTGATAGTCTCAGGGTTCTGGTTAAAGCTCAGAGAGCATCATGGAGACCAAGGAACACACCAGGCAGGTCCCAGATACTGTTGTGGAGAAGTTTAAAGCTGGATGTGGATACAAAAAGATTTCCCAGCTTTAAACATCTCAAGGAGCTCTGAGCAGCAATCAGACTGAAATGGAAGGAGTATCAGACCACTGCAGATCTACCAAGACCCAGCCGTCCCTCTAAACTTTCATCTGGAACAAGGAGAAGACTGATCAGAGATGCAGCCAAGAGGCCCATGATCACTCTGGATGAACTGATCTACAGCTGAGGTGGGACAGTCTGTCCAGAGGACAACAATCAGTCCTACACTGGACAAATCTGGCCTTTATGGAAGAGTGGCAAGAAGAAAGACATTTCTCAAAGATATCCATTAAAAGTCTGGTTTAAAGTTTGACACAAGCCACCTGGAGACTCACCAAACATGTGGAAGAAGGAGCTCTGGTCAGATGAAACCAAAATCAAACTTTTTGGCCACAATGCAAAACGATATGTTTGGAGTAAAATCAACACAGCTGATCACCCTGAACACACCATCCCCACTGTCAAACATGGTGGTGGCAGCATCATGGTCTGGGCCTGCTTTTCTTCAGCAGGGACAGGGAAGATGGTTAAAACTGATGGAAGATGGATGGAGCCAAATACAGGAGCATTCTGGGAGAAAACCTGTTGGAGTCTGCAGGAAGACCTGAGACTGGGACGGAGATTTATCTTCCAACAGGACAATGATCCAAAACATGATGACAAATCTACAATGGAACAGTTCACAAATAAACATATCCAGGTGTTAGAACGGCCAAGTCAAAGTCCAGACCTGAATCCAGTCCAGAATCTGTGGAAAGAGCTGAAGACTGCTGTTCACAAACACTCTCCATCCAACCTCACTGAGCTCCAGCTGTTTTACAGGAAGAATGGACCAGAATTTAGTCTCTGGATGAGTTAAACTGATAGAGACAAACCCCAAGAGACTGGAGCTGGAACTGCAGCAGAAGGTGGCGCTGCAGAGGATTAATGCAAGGAGAATGAATAATATTACACGCCCCACTTTACAGTTTATTTGTTAAAAAAAGTTTAAAATGTCAAATACATTTTGTTCCACTTCACGATTGTGTCCCACTTGTTGTTAATTCTTGTCAAAATTTTGAAAAAAATTGAAATTTTATATCTTTATGTTTGAAGCCTGAAATGAGGCAAATGGTTGAAAAGTTCAAGGGGGCCGAATACTTTCACAAGGCAGTGTATCTATCTATCTATCTGTATATATTTATATATATATGTATATATATATATATATATTACACACAAGTAAGTTGTATGTGATGCATTTAAACCACATTTAAACCACAGAACAAAACAAAAATACATCAAACACGATGAAACAATGTTGAACTGAAATAAAATCTCATGCAATAAAACCCAGTAAATTTCGATATTAAAATGATAAAACCAACAATATGACACTGCTACAAACATTAGAGCTACAGGTGTGACTCAGCTAGCTTCAGCTAGCTAATGCATCTGAGCCAAAGGTTGTGTTGTTACATGAAGATTCCAGTTAAATAACTTAAATAACTAAAAAAGCTCTGCGTACAGGGGATTTTAAGTTTCAACACAAGAACAAGCTCTGCGGCGCAGCTCAGGATGAAGCTAATCGATGCTACAGAAGGCTAACAGCAAAAAAATCAATTTCCAGCCTCCTGCAGATCAACTACTCTTGATGGTATCTTCTTTTAGAGAGGCATGGTTCTTCTGATCAGCAAACTTCAAAATGCTGAGTGTCTTTTATCAACTAGTCTAACCCTATTTCATTCATTTGACTCTAAACTACTGACTCCCTGTGGCTTTACTTACGAGAATCTTTTGTTTCTTTTGTTCCCAGCTGAAGCTCATTGTATCTGTTAGCGTGGTGGTGAGCAGGTCACATTTTATAGAAAATTTCCTGGAGAAGGCCAGTTTATTCTAAGGGTTTTTTCCTTAGCAACTGTACATTTGACATGCTTATGTAACGTGCTGATTTGTCTGAAGGAGTCACAAAAGTGCACCGCTGCTGCTGCTGTCTCTATCAAAAGTAGAGCAGAAGATGATCCTCACTCAGAAAAAAAAAAAAGAGTGAGCCCAAGGTAAAAAGAAAGATGCACTAAAAAAAGGAGTGCAGTGACAGCAAGAGAGAGAGAGTGCCTGCTGGATGGACAGATTGCTTAGAGGTGGGTATGGGGGGGCAGTCAGCTGTCATCCAGAGAGAGATTACAGCAGCCACTAGGGATGCCACTGGAGGCTGCAGATGACCGTAGGAATACCAGCAGCAGCAGCTGAGATGCAGAATCACGTCACGTCGGGTTTTTAGCGTTGATTCTTTACATTTACTCCTGCACCCAGCTGAGTGCTTTTTTTTGTGCACGGATGTGAAAACCTCCCTGAGGTCTACTGCTACTGGTTGCTTTTAACTCTGGAGGACAAAAAAAAAACAAAGTTGGTTTTTAGGTCTGAAGCTTGGAGCCTCAGTCCGACTTTTCTTTGAACATACTCTATTTTGATTTTGTCAAAAGGAGTCATTTCTGAAATGAAATGACGACTTCCAACAGCTCCTTTGTTTCCCTGACCCAGCCTGGCTCTGGTCTCATCATCATTAAACCGTCTCCTCCATTAACGTTACAAAGACACTGCGATAAGCAGTTCAGCTCGAAAGGCAACAAAATACATTTCTGCCTCATAAATGAGTCGTTCTTGAAGACGAACCTTCTGCTCTCAGGTATCTTTATCCCTGAGGGATGGTTTGTTGTTCAGCCAGAAAAAGACGTACGAACCACACAAAGACTGCGACGGTAACAAGTCCAAACTCTACGTGATAAAGACTCATTTAAAAAAACTGCTAATTATTTTTTAGGTCTGTTTGTTCTGCATTTTGGCAGACTGCAGCCACAATGAGGCGTCATCGACATAAAATAATTTAAAAGAAGGTGATTGGTGTCTCTTTGATGTTCTGGACATGAACTTTTTTTTAAAAATAACTAAAAGTAAGAACAGATACGATAGAAAAATAATACATCCTTAAAGCTCTGGCAAGATTAAAGCTCTGTAGCTTATGATAAATATATATAACATATATATGCTCAGATATTTGCACTGACGCACCAGTTCAACGGACTGATTGTTGATTACAGCAGCAGAGACAGCGTCCTCCTGAAAGACATTTATGTCCAAAGATGAGGACATACACCAGTCTAAGAAGTCCAGTCATCCGCGTGGTTTGATCACGTGATGTCCGTCATGTTGGCGCTGGCACTCCTGACACGTTTGATGAATTCATAGGACTCCTGATTATGTCTGAAAAAGCATGGTTGTGTTTAATTTAAGATAAATAAAAGATGCACACGAGCAGAGTTGTTGGCAATCAGGTGGGGGAGGTACTTCCCAGAACACACACCTGCAGAAAAAAAAAAAATCAGTTTGAAAAAGGAAAGGATGAATTGGAGACAACAACAGCCAAGAAAAGAAAATACTGACAGATGCTGAAAGAAGTAAAACAAATATATATATATATATATATATATATATATATATATATATATATATATATTTTTTTTTTTTTTTTTTTTTTTTTTTTTTCTCAAAGGAGCATCAAATTAACAGCCAGATTCTGATAAATCTGTTTATATATCATTGTATAATTATTCATATTATACTTCTGGCTTGTTGTGGAGGGGTGATCACTATACCTCTGGACTTTCTGGACACTGAGCTTGATAAAATTCCATGTGTTCTGGCTCCTTAAGAGCCGCCCCAGCTATTCGTTTGTTAATTAATAGGATAGTAAAGCCTTTATTTGTGTTTTGTAAAAGTGTATCTTATTTTGATAAAAACAGGAAGTGGCGCTGCTTGCTACTCCCTTTCCGTTGCCATGGAGACCATTCAGTTCAGTCCTGCTCCTGTATTATTATGCTGTTTGAGCCAGCACAGCCGGTATTTGTGTATTTATTAGGGATGCACGATAACTATCGGGCCGATAACAGGAAATTATGATGTCATCCCGATAGGTCCGATATCTGATGAATAGCCCCGATAACATATATATTTTTGTCAACACGGCAGTGCCTCGCTCCCTCTGAGCCTTGAATGACCGACAGTGAATGTTATGTTCAAGTAACGTCGGCATAATCAGAAAAACGATTACTCAATAAGAAAAATCAAGAATACCCCCTCATGCCAGAAAACAACTCGTTAACTCGGTAACTTGGTACGTCGGAATCACCTGTCGTGATAAATCCATATTTCAGTAGGACTCCTGGTACTGTATGTTAAAAGCTTTCTTTTTCTTGGAAGTAGTAGACTGTTCTTCTTTCTCTTCACTGTCCAATTTCCCCTTCACAAGGAAACTTTCCAAAGACGTCTGTTTATTACTCATTTTGTGAGTTGAGTTAAATTTTGGCGCTCAAGCGACCGAGATGTAACCGAGAGAATCTGGTCATTTCTCAAAATAAAAGATTTTTCACAATAAGAGCTTGTTCAGACTCATATAATAAATAAAACTTTAAAAAACGATTTTTATTCCGTGCGTGGACTGGTACCAGAATTTTCACAATAACAGCTTGTTCAGACTCATATAGTAAATAAAACTTTAAAAAAAACTATTTTTTTTCTTGCGCGGACCGGTACCAGGTGACCCACGGCCCAGTACCGGCACGGGGGTTGGGGACCATTTTTTCCCACATATAACCCTACTCTACTCATTTTACTTTATTTTTCACAATTAAAGCTTGTTCAGACTCATATAATAAATAAAACTTAAAAAAACTATTTTTTTCCATGCGCGGACCGGTACCAGAATTTTCACAATAAAAGCTTGTTCAGACTCATATAATAAATAAAACTTTAAAAAACAATTTTTTTCTTGCACGGACCGGTACCAAGTGACCCACGGCCCGGTCCGCGGCACGGGGGTTGGGGACCATTTTTGCCCACATATAACTCCTACTCTCCTCATTTTACTTTATTCTTCACAATAAAAGCTTATTCAGACTCATATAATAAATAAAACTTTAAAAAACTTATTTTTTTTCTTGCGCGGACCAGTACTAGATTTTTCACAATAAAAGCTTGTTCAGACTCATATAATAAAAAAAAAATTAAAAAACAATTTTTTTCTTGCACGGTACCAGATCTTTCACAATAAAAGCTTGTTCAGACTCATATAATAAAAAAAAAATTAAAAAACAATTTTTTTCTTGCACGGTACCAGATCTTTCACAATAAAAGCTTGTTCAGACTCATATGATAAATAAAACTTTAAAAAATGCATTTTTTTCTTGCACGGACCGGTACCAAGTGACCCACGGCCCGGTACCGGTCCGCGGCACGGGGGTTGGGGACCATTTTTGCCCACATATAACTCCTACTCTCCTCATTTTACTTTATTCTTCACAATAAAAGCTTATTCAGACTCATATAATAAATAAAACTTTAAAAAACTTATTTTTTTTCTTGCGCGGACCGGTACTAGATTTTTCACAATAAAAGCTTGTTCAGACTCATATAATAAAAAAAAAAAAAAAAACAATTTTTTTCTTGCACGGTACCAGATCTTTCACAATAAAAGCTTGTTCAGACTCATATAATAAAAAAAAAATTAAAAAACAATTTTTTTCTTGCACGGTACCAGATCTTTCACAATAAAAGCTTGTTCAGACTCATATGAATAAATAAAACTTTAAAAAATGCATTTTTTTCTTGCACGGACCGGTACCAAGTGACCCACGGCCCGGTACCGGTCCGCGGCACGGGGGTTGGGGACCATTTTTGCCCACATATAACTCCTACTCTCCTCATTTTACTTTATTTTTCACAATAAAAGCTTATTCAGACTCATATAATAAATAAAACTTTAAAAAACTTATTTTTTTTCTTGCGCGGACCGGTACTAGATTTTTCACAATAAAAGATTGTTCAGACTCATATAATAAAAAAAAAATTAAAAAACAATTTTTTTCTTGCACGGTACCAGATCTTTCACAATAAAAGCTTGTTCAGACTCATATAATAAAAAAAAATTAAAAAACAATTTTTTTCTTGCACGGTACCAGATCTTTCACAATAAAAGCTTGTTCAGACTCATATAATAAATAAAACTTTAAAAAACGCATTTTTTTCTTGCACGGACCGGTACCAAGTGACCCACGGCCCGGTACCGGTCCGCGGCCCGGGGGTTGGGGATCATTTTTGCCCCCATATAACCACCAACGGCAACAATTATTGAAAATTTGAAAGTGATCCAGAATCCAGGATTTCTTCTGGATCACATCCAAAATGAAATCAGTTCTTCCTTTTTTTTTACATTTCTGACAACTCCTGAAAATTTAATCAAAATCCATCCATAACTTTTTGAGTTATCTTGAACACAGACAGACAGATAAACACTGGCAAAAACATAACCTCCTTGGTGGAGGTAAAAAAACTCGTGCAGAGCTTGGTACGTCGGAATCACCTGTCGTGATAAATCCATATTTCAGTAGGACTCCTGGTACTGTATGTTAAAAGCTTTCTTTTTCTTGGAAGTAGTAGACTGTTCTTCTTTCTCTTCACTCTCCAATTTCCCCTTCACAAGGAAACTTTCCAAAGACGTCTGTTTATTACTCATTTTGTGAGTTGAGTTAAATTTTGGCGCTCAAGCGACCAAGATGTAACCGAGAGAATCTGGTCATTTCTCAAAATAAAAGATTTTTCACAATAAGAGCTTGTTCAGACTCATATAATAAATAAAACTTAAAAAAACGATTTTTATTCCGTGCGCGGACTGGTACCAGAATTTTCACAATAAAAGCTTGTTCAGACTCATATAATAAATAAAACTTTAAAAAACGCATTTTTTTCTTGCACGGACCGGTACCAAGTGACCCACGGCCCGGTACCGGTCCGCGGCACGGGGGTTGGGGACCATTTTTGCCCACATATAACTCCTACTCTCCTCATTTTACTTTATTTTTCACAATAAAAGCTTATTCAGACTCATATAATAAATAAAACTTTAAAAAACTTATTTTTTTTCTTGCGCGGACCAGTACTAGATTTTTCACAATAAAAGCTTGTTCAGACTCATATAATAAAAAAAAAATTAAAAAACAATTTTTTTTCTTGCACGGTACCAGATCTTTCACAATAAAAGCTTGTTCAGACTCATATAATAAATAAAACTTTAAAAAACGCATTTTTTTCTTGCACGGACCGGTACCAAGTGACCCACGGCCCGGTACCGGTCCGCGGCCCGGGGGTTGGGGATCATTTTTGCCCCCATATAACCACCAACGGCAACAATTATTGAAAATTTAAAGTGATCCAGAATCCAGGATTTCTTCTGGATCACATCCAAAATGAAATCAGTTCTTCCTTTTTTTTTTACATTTCTGACAACTCCTGAAAATTTAATCAAAATCCATCCATAACTTTTTGAGTTATCTTGAACACAGACAGACAGATAAACACTGGCAAAAACATAACCTCCTTGGTGGAGGTAAAAAAACTCGTGCAGAGCTTGGTACGTCGGAATCACCTGTCGTGATAAATCCATATTTCAGTAGGACTCCTGGTACTGTATGTTAAAAGCTTTCTTTTTCTTGGAAGTAGTAGACTGTTCTTCTTTCTCTTCACTGTCCAATTTCCCCTTCACAAGGAAACTTTCCAAAGACGTCTGTTTATTACTCATTTTGTGAGTTGAGTTAAATTTTGGCGCTCAAGCGACCAAGATGTAACCGAGAGAATCTGGTCATTTCTCAAAATAAAAGATTTTTCACAATAAGAGCTTGTTCAGACTCATATAATAAATAAAACTTAAAAAAACGATTTTTATTCCGTGCGCGGACTGGTACCAGAATTTTCACAATAAAAGCTTGTTCAGACTCATATAGTAAATAAAACTTTAAAAAAACTATTTTTTTTCTTGCGCGGACCGGTACCAGGTGACCCACGGCCCAGTACCGGCACGGGGGTTGGGGACCATTTTTTTCCCACATATAACCCTACTCTACTCATTTTACTTTATTTTTCACAATTAAAGCTTGTTCAGACTCATATAATAAATAAAACTTAAAAAAACTATTTTTTTCCGTGCGTGGACCGGTACCAGAATTTTCACAATAAAAGCTTGTTCAGACTCATATAATAAATAAAACTTTAAAAAACAATTTTTTTCTTGCACGGACCGGTACCAAGTGACCCACGGCCTGGTACCGGTCTGCGGCCCGGAGGTTGGGGACCATTTTTCCCCTATATAACCCTTACTCTCCTCATTTTACTTGATTTTTCACAATAAAAGCTTGTTCAGACTCATATAATAAATAAAACTTAAAAAAAAACTATTTCTTGCGGGGACCGGTACCAGAATTTTCACAATAAAAGCTTGTTCAGACTCATATAATAAATAAAACTTTAAAAAAAACAATTTTTTTCTTGCGCGGACCGGTACCAAACACACTTGTTCAGACCGGTACCGGTACCGCACGGGGGGGGTTGGGGACCATTTTTGCCCACATATAACTCCTACTCTCCTCATTTTACTTTATTTTTCACAATAAAAGCTTATTCAGACTCATATAATAAATAAAACTTTAAAAAACTTATTTTTTTTCTTGCGCGGACCGGTACTAGATTTTTCACAATAAAAGCTTGTTCAGACTCATATAATAAAAAAAAAAATTTTAAAAAACAATTTTTTTCTTGCACGGTACCAGATCTTTCACAATAAAAGCTTGTTCAGACTCATATAATAAAAAAAAATTAAAAAACAATTTTTTTCTTGCACGGTACCAGATCTTTCACAATAAAAGCTTGTTCAGACTCATATAATAAATAAAACTTTAAAAAAACGCATTTTTTTCTTGCACGGACCAGGTACCAAGTGACCCACGGCCCGGTACCGGTCCGCGGCCCGGGGGTTGGGGATCATTTTTGCCCCCATATAACCACCAACGGCAACAATTATTGAAAATTTTAAAGTGATCCAGAATCCAGGATTTCTTCCGGATCACATCCAAAATGAAATCAGTTCTTCCTTTTTTTTTACATTTCTGACAACTCCTGAAAATTTAATCAAAATCCATCCATAACTTTTTGAGTTATCTTGAACACAGACAGACAGATAAACACTGGCAAAAACATAACCTCCTTGGTGGAGGTAAAAAAAACTCGTGCAGAGCTTGGTACGTCGGAATCACCTGTCGTGATAAATCCATATTTCAGTAGGACTCCTGGTACTGTATGTTAAAAGCTTTCTTTTTCTTGGAAGTAGTAGACTGTTCTTCTTTCTCTTCACTCTCCAATTTCCCCTTCACAAGGAAACTTTCCAAAGACGTCTGTTTATTACTCATTTTGTGAGTTGAGTTAAATTTTGGCGCTCAAGCGACCAAGATGTAACCGAGAGAATCTGGTCATTTCTCAAAATAAAAGATTTTTCACAATAAGAGCTTGTTCAGACTCATATAATAAATAAAACTTAAAAAAAAAACGATTTTTTTCCGTGCGCGGACGGTACCAGAATTTTACAATAAATTCAATAAAATTTTTCACAAAAACTCATATAATAAATAAAACTTTAAAAAACGATTTTTTTCTTGCGCGGACCGGTACCAGAATTTTCACAATAAAAGCTTGTTCAGACTCATATAGTAAATAAAACTTTAAAAAAACAATTTTTTTTCTTGCGCGGACCGGTACCAAGTGACCCACGGCCCGGTACCGGTCCGCGGCACGGGGGTTGGGGACCATTTTTCCCACATATAACCCTTACTCTACTCATTTTACTTTATTTTTCACAATTAAAGCTTGTTCAGACTCATATAATAAATAAAACTTAAAAAAAACTATTTTTTTTTTGCGGCGGACCGGTACCAGATTTTTCACAATAAAAGCTTGTTCAGACTCATAATAAAAAAAAAACTTAAAAAACTTTTTTTCTTGCGGGGACCGGTACCAGATTTTCACAATAAGAGCTTGTTCAGACTCATATAATAAAAAAAAAAAAAAACGATTTTTTTTTGCGTGGACCGGTACCAGAATTTTCACAATAAAAGCTTGTTCAGACTCATATAGTAAATAAAACTTTAAAAAAAACGCATTTTTTTCTTGCCAACCACCCACGGCCCGTGGCACGGGGGGGTTGGGGACCATTTTTGCCCACATATAACTCCTACTCTCCTCATTTTACTTTATTTTTCACAATAAAAGCTTATTCAGACTCATATAATAAATAAAACTTTAAAAAAACTTATTTTTTTCTTTGCGCTGGTACTAGATTTTTCACAATAAAAGCTTGTTCAGACTCATATAATAAAAAAAAATTAAAAAACAATTTTTTTTCTTGCACGGGACCAGATCTTGCGTACCAAGTGACCCACGGCCCGGTACCGGTCCGCGGCCCGGGGGTTGGGGATCATTTTTGCCCCCATATAACCCTTACTCTCCTCATTTTACTTGATTTTTCACAATAAAAGCTTATTCAGACTCATATAATAAATAAAACTTTAAAAAACTATTTTTTTATTGCGTGGTACCAGATTTTTCACAATAAAAGCTTGTTCAGAGTCATATAATAAATAAAACTTTAAAAAACTTTTTTTTTTCTTGCGCGGACCGGTACCGAGTGACCCACGGCCCGGTACCGGTCTGCGGCTCGGAGGTCGGGGACCATTTTTGCCCACATATAACCCTTACTCTCCTTGTTTTACCTGATTTTGACAGATCCCCTGCCGCCTCTGAGGTGAACATCTCCCCGTGACCCTGTGTGAACTCTAACACTCCCCGGTAACCTCAAACGGTAGCTCCGCTGTGTAAAACCAGCTGCCAGCGGTTGAAAGAACCGTGCATGTACGGCTTTAATACGAGTGTTCAGACGGGGCCCGAGTCCTCAGAGAGCTGCTGCTGCTGCTGTGATTGATGAATTCACCCTGAACCTCTGTTGGCTCTTCAAAGGCCCACTTCCCCTCCAACCGTAGGCAGCTTCCCCTCTGCTTTTCTGGGCCTTTCAGCTACTCTGTCTGACTCTCCTCGCTCTTCCTTCAGCAGCTGGGTGCCTTTCTGTGGGTGTGCGTTGTCACTTTAGTTTTCCCTCTCGTTCCCTCAGCCTCTCTAATCTCCTCTCTCATGAATCAAGGGTGACCTCATTCTCTGCCTTTGTGTGACGGCGCTGGAAGACGGCGCCGCCACAAGTTTCCGCTGACTGTCAGCCCCCGAAATGAAAGAGGGCAGAGGACGATGCTGCCACCAGCAAACTGAATCAGAAAAGAATGATCCAACAATTTATTATTTAAAAAGAGGTGCCGTAGTTTAAATTTACAACCCGCTTCACCAACAAAGCTGCCAGGGTGCACGGCGTTTCCAACGCACTGGCCGTGGGCTGTGGCACAAAGGTTTATGTGCTGTCTAAAGATTTGATTTTAATTTAATTTTACTTTAAAGGAGACATACTAGTTTTTCTGAAGGTGTTTTTCACTCCAGCCCAAACACGGTACCATGCCATGTAACAATGGCCGGTGATGTCACTGGTTAACAGCGGTCCTGTTTCCATGAAAAGACCCTAAAAAGCACAGCGAAGAAACAACTACGCATTGGTGACCCAGAGTTGGACATTTTTTCTATATTATTTGTTTGTACCACCGTAGACGATCTAAACCAATGGTGCGCAAATTGTGGTGCGGTCTGGTGGTATCCGGGGAACGTCATGGCTTTCCACATTTTTTCCACATTTTCACTTTTTTTAAAGAATCGGAAACATACAATGCTTTATAAATACAACATTTTACACAAAATGTTAACCCTTTAAGCGCCAAAGTCGCAATATTGCGACAAGCAACATTGCTGAATAAAACAGGCTGTATCTATAAATGTGGTGCCGAATCGGTGTCACTACTTTTCACCAGGAGATAGGAGACATGTGTGCCTGTAATCTGAGTAGATTTTTTGGGGGCGGTGCCATTCAAAGTTTCAGAGAAAAATAGTTTGCAAAGTGCCCTCCATCGCAGAAAGGCGGCGGCGCAGCGGCGGTAGTAGAGCTGAACGGAGCGAGTGCAGAACAGAGCAAAAAAGTATTTTTTTCATTTACTTACGATGCCGAAAGGTCAGTTTACCATCAACGAAGTACTTCGTCAGTTACTGGCTGATTCCGAGGAGGAAAACGTAGAGTTGTTCAGTGACGAAGAAACTGACATGAGTAGTGACGGCGAGTCCGTGCGCCATAGTCCACAACCATCACACAGTACAGCAGGTGCTTCACCTCAGTGTGCTTGCAAAAACCAAGCAGAGGACGTGGTCGGGATGTCAGAGGGTCTCATAACACCGCGATTATGCGTGAATGTAGCGGGGATGAAAACAGCCGCTGTTGTGGGAGACGCGGGAGAAGCCGCGGGAGAAAACACATCGGTAATGGCGGTGATGGCGTTCACCGCAGCACCACAAATCACGGCGGCAATTAA
Organism: Hirundichthys speculiger; assembly: GCA_018398805.1. Lineage (NCBI taxonomy): Eukaryota > Metazoa > Chordata > Actinopteri > Beloniformes > Exocoetidae > Hirundichthys > Hirundichthys speculiger. The sequence continues at coordinate 35,574 of JAGFBZ010002247.1, forward strand.
ATATGATGATGATGGCTGGGAATTCTTGAGAGGAGAGGAAGAATATCTAAAGTGGATCCCAAATTTTGATGAGCCTGTTGGTTATTGTGGAGACGAGCTGACAAACTTTGAGCCACTTGATTTCATCTCTCTTTTTCTGAATGATGAATGATGAGCCTCATCACTAGGGTTGCCAACTCCCTGAAGCTGGAAAGAGGGACATTTTTTGGACGGGGGGTCTGGGGGGTCCTCTCCCAGAAAATTTTGTGTTTCTTAGATGCAGTTTCCTGCATTTTAAGGCATTGAAAAGACTGACATCTTGCCACCCTACCCATGCCAGAAATGATGATGTTTTCTTATCCAGACCACAATCCTACTAATTTCAGGATAATTTTGTGAAATTAATTATGCATGTTGTACACAACTTGTGTGCAACATGGGCCGGGCAGTTAGCTTTTGGAATGCCATTGTTTACGCTGGTGAGCAATTTGTAGACAGAATGGTGCTTTCTGAAGTTAACATTTGCATTGTCGGCGGCATATGCGGTGATGTTTTCAACATTAAGACCATATGTGTCAAGACAGGAAAGGAGAGCCTTATGTGTGCCATTCGCAAATGTTTTCGTAGAAATCCAACAACTTGGACATTACGCCATCCGACGCAGAAAAGTAGCTCACACACACTGGAAACATTTTTCTGTTGCCCTTGTTAGAGGCATCGCTAGCGAGTGAAAAATAAAGGGGCTCACCATCACCTGAAGAGAGATCGGAGACTATTTTCCCCACAGTGCTTGGACCCAACACATTCATGGTGATCATCTCCGCTTTGGTTCTTCCCAACTACATCTTCTTAGCGACACTCGAGTCTTGAAATAAAGCCCCGTTTAATTTCACGGTGCAGTCAGCGCTGTTATAGCTGTGAACGTGTTTGATGGTGTGGTATATATAGGACACCTCGCTTGCAGAAATGTCGTCAATTTCAGCAGTAGATGCGGCGAAGAATGAAGTGATGTTGCTTGCTCCTTTAGCTAGCACAGCCTTTTTATGACACTCTTCATGTGTCTCCATGACGGGATGAGTCGTGCTCGCCACCATGGCCAATCGATATCTCGCGGCGGCATAAAGTACAAAATGCTCTTCTAGGGTCTGTAGTGGCTTTAACCCACGATCTTTTTGTTTCCCATTACTTGTTTTAGCTGCAAAGCCTCTTTTTTTAGCTGGTTCATCCATTTCCCTCAGTAAACTTCACTGATTACAACCGTCTCCCATAGCAACGTATACATGCAGGTCAGCGTAGCCTATCACAGTTCCCTGAGCCTATCTAAAATCCCTGTTTAGAATGTGTCATCAATCAGCAGTCTATCACTGGACGAAATGCTTCATAAACATTCCATTAAAAAATGCTGTCAAGACTATGATTGAAATGCGGGACGAGAGCAGTTCTTCACGGGGCAAATAAAATTCACCTAAAAAACGGGATGTCCCGGGCAAATCGGGACGGTTGGTAACCCTACTCATCACCCGTGAAACATCCGTCAGTGTGGAGTAGGTCTTTGTGCTGTGCCTTGTAATGAAAGATACCACACACTGAAAAACTACAAGCAGTGCCATCTTGATCATTGAAGGTCTTTGAAAATAATACAATTCCATATGGCCCCCAAACAGTGCCTAAAGATTATACAAATTGGATCAGTGAATTTATTTCTATCAAAAATTTTATTTCATACTGAATATATTTCACATTGACTGTTGAAAGTATTCCCTTATCTCAAACCGCTCAAATTATACCCTTTTGAAATCTTTATAAAAAAATTGACATTTTCCAATATGGCCGCCACCTGTTGATGTCACAATATGCAAATTAGTTGACAATTTACCTACAGCCCAAATTTTGCTTCAACAATATTTCTCAATTATAATATGCCCTTATCTCAAACCACTTTCAAACTGCAGCCTTTTGAAATCTTGAAAACAAAAATGGATGTTTTCTATGCCTGCCACCTGGTGATGTCACAATAATCAAATTAGATGACAAATCTACTTCCATCCCAAATTTTGGTTCATACTGAAGATATTTCTCATTTACAGTATGCCTTTATCTCAAACCACTTTAAAGTTATAGCCTTTTGAAACCTTGATATCAAAATTGAACATTTCCCAATATGGCCACCACCTTGTGACATCATAATAGGCAAATTATTTGAATAATTTCACTCCTACCACAAACTTTAAGTTATACTGAACAACTTTCTCATTGACAGTATACCTCTATCTCAAACTGCTTTCAAGTTTTAGCTTTTTGAAATCTTGATATCAAAATTTAATATTTTTTTGAAAATATGCCTAAAGGGTTAAAATTGTGCCTTTAAAAAATATATTTGTTGCATATTCAGTTGCAGTGCAGATGTAACAACTTTTGAGTGTATTTATTTTGCTCTGTATGTGAGAATTGTTGAACAGAGTTGTAAATGTCTGATTCAGTAAAGTAACAATTCAGGTAATAAATAACCACAATAAGGAATAAACATCTCTGTGTTTAAAGCTAATTGAGAAGGCATATATGGCTGTATTTTAAAATTAGTCATCATGGTGTTACTCAGAGAGCTGAACAGTTTCTCAGGTGGTACGCAGGATTAAAAGTTGGAGAACAACTAATCTAAAGAGGTTTTAAACGAAGCGGCTGGAAGTCGTTTGTCCATCGCCGAACAGGTGCAGCTTGAAAACGATATAAGGTTCAGTCGCCACCTACAGAAGTTATACGGAGATGGTTCCCGTCTCCCCAAGAAATCCAGACAGGTCTCGGTGTTCAGTCAGTGACGAAACTGGAACCATGATGCATATGTTTGACTATTACTGTAAAAGGATTATGGGAGAAAATTATATTCTTTATAAAAAGGCTCTTTAAATATTTCTCTGACCAGGAGCCCATCCTTATGCCCTCTGTGGATATTTCCCAGAAAGCATCGGTTAAGGAGTTGTAGTAGCGTTGGAAGTCTATCGGTTTTATCAAATGATCTACATCAATAGTTTATGGTGATGTTTAAAAAAAATGAAACTGAACACAGAAGTAATTTTACTTCTAATCCTAACAAAGTTCTAACACTTCCATCTCATTACCCTCCTTTCTCTTTAATCAATACAGACATAAAATCATCAGTAAAGCTTTAGCTCACTGGACTGAAGAAGTGACCTCATCTATAATCGATCCAGAGCAGACTGGCATTATTAAAGTAACACACACAGACTATTTAACTGGATTCATGATTCATCTTTACAACAGGAAGACACTTTAGATGTCAACAACATTACAGAAATGTAACTTTTGGGAATCATTTATTCATTACAACACATGCTCAGCCACTGCGAGGTCGTCCACTGTCCTCCTTCATGAAGCTCAAACACAGAGTAAGATTAGCCAATACGTCAACGGCATTCTCATCTCTTTACAAAATCCTGAATCTACATGAAGCAGTAAAACTCTGAACTCTTAACCAACTGGAGTCAATCATCCATCCTGTCATTATTCAACAGTAAATGGGACATCAGCCAACCCTCCTCCGGGTTGTCAGAGCTGACTGGACCATTAAAAACAACAGCTGATGATCTTTAATAATGGATAAACTTAACTATTGTCTGTTAGAGGCAGAATACCAATAATTAAAATGACAATTCTCCCAAAAATAAACCATTCTCAACCATTTCAACTCAACCTACTTCCTCCTGGTTTAATTCTACTTCACTGGAAAAATAAAACAGCGGCGATAAAAGGAGCTACTTAACAAAACCCAGAATCTCAGAGAGGCTTAGAAGCTCCACCTGCTCACCGCTACTTTACAAAAACCCTCCCCAGGGAGGGTGAAAAAAAACTGTTGTTGCGGCCACAAATCAGCAGCTTGGAGACTGACTAGATGGATTCAATCATGGTGGTGATTGTGTAAATCTCATAAGGACAGAGCTGTCTGGCAAGCTAACCTTCTGGTCTCACGTCTGAAATGAAACTGCAGAGAGACGGATTTAAATTACTCTGGAAGGGTTCCCATCTTGTCGTCCTCAGCTCATTAACAGTAGGACCGCCAGCTTTCCTGCTCCCCCTACAAGCTGTTTCTCAAACCGTCAGATTTCATTTCATTGTTTGGGTACAAAGATAAGATCTTGAAGTGGAAATGTTTTGGACTTCCACTTCTTCTCCTTCATTGTTTGTCTGCAGGGCTCTGCCTGTGTCCATGTTGGGTGGTGGTGGTGGAGGGGTAATCACCGCTAACTGTTTAATAATTGATTTGAAGTTTATTATAGATGTGCAATGAAGTAGGAAAAATAATTTTCAAGAAATAAAAAAGACAGAATAAGAACATATAACAGACTAAACTAGAAAAGCACTCGGATAGCGCAGACCTCCACCAAGCAAAACAGTTCTCCCATATAGCGATTTACAGATTGCGATAAAATCCACGTTCTGGACTAGATCCGGATCGGCCTTTGAAATTTGATAGAGTCAAATTTCATGGGTTTTGGGCAATAATTAAAGGAGATATTGAGAAAACAAATTTTCGGCCCCATTAACCGCAATGTTATCGAAAATTTGAAGGTGATCCAGAATCCAGGATTTCTTCCGGATCACACCCAAAAATGAAATCAGTTCTTCCTTTTTGCATTTCTGACAACTCCTGTCATCAAAATCCATCTATTACGTTTTGAGTTATCTTGTACACAGACAGACAGATAAACGCCAGCGAAAACATAACCTCCTTGGTGGAGGTAATTAATAACAAAATATATGAACATAAATGATAAGAGCACGTATGAACATCAGGGTCATCTGAGTCTCATCTACAGTGCTCAGCTGGAGTTGAAGCTCTCTACCCTGGTAGGACATGTCCCAAAGACGGACCACTGGGATCCCTTCCAGGAGACCCACCTCTCGTTTATAGACCTTTTCGGGCCAGCCCCCCGGAAGTACCCCGTCCGCCATTGGTGGTTTGTGCTACAGAGCGACACTTTCACCGGCTCGCAGATTAACCAGTGTTTTTCTCTTTCTACAAATAGATATTTTTATAATGTCGAGTCGGTCGAGTGGGAATACATGTTCCGTCATAAACTGTGCCAACAATGGCGTGAAAATTCAACAATGGAAGAAGAAAGTATGTGAAATACACAAGCCTTTACTGCACGAAGACTGCCTTGTTTGCAGCCATACAGTTTCCACCGATTTCCTGGGCGCACCGACAACCAAGAAGTTAGGAAGACGTGGGTGAAAAATATTAACAGAAAGGACTTTGTTCCAAATGAATACAGCCGGGTGAGTTTTCGTTAACATTCAACAGATGCTCCATGCTGCTGTGTTTGGGTTACTTAGGTGGAGCACTCTAGATATGTTTGGGCCACTAGGGGGCGCATGTCCACAATTTTTAAGTCGAAAAGGTGTATATGGCAGTATGTGTTGACCTGACTGCCTCCATCAGTTTGTGGCCCCCTGGGAGCTTCCGTCTCTGACGGACAAGTGGTCGACTCGCAGTTTCCTTTGTGAGCTGCAGGATGAAATCCTGCCCCGAGATGGAGGTGGAGGTACACTTCTTGAAAAGGAAGTGGGCATTTATGCCATCCATATCCAAAACGTTGCAGAGCACGGTGACAGTCCATCTCCTAGTAGCACCTTTCTAAGTGTATAGACTAGAGATGCGCGGGTGACGTATATTTTAACCCGCAACCGCTTCTTAAAATCTCTATCCGCCCGCTATCCATTTGCAGGAACGTTTTCTCACCAATTTTCAAAACCGAACTGACCCGCCATCCTTTTTAATAATATGTAAAATATTTTTTATTATTATTATTATTTGAGTGCTTCAACCGCAACCTGCCCGAATTTAATTAAAGTATTATTTTTTGACGAGTCATCCGCCCGATATGCGGATTATCCACTCTGCCCACGGGTGCGCGGTTCAACCGCGCATCTCTAGTATAGACGAGCCATCTGGTGAAGTGCGTCGACAGAGTTTTTTCAAGAAAATATACAATTTTGATATCAATATTTCAAAAGACTATAACTTGAAAGCAGTTTGAGATAAAGGTATACTGTCAATGAGAAAATTGTTCAGCATGACTCAAAGTCTGTAATGGGAGTGAATTTATTCATTTAATTAGCATATTATGATGTCACAAGGTGGCGGTCATATTGGAAAATGTTCAATTTTGATATCAAGGTTTCAAAAGGCTATAACTTTAAAGTGGTTTGAGATAAAGAAAAGACATACTGTAAATGAGAAATATATTCAGTATAAACCAAAATTTGGAATGGAAGTAGATTAGTAATCTAATTTGATTATTGTGACATCACCTGCCCAAACCTGTCCAGTAGTCCTCATTTTCAGATTTTTCCTCAAGCCCCATGCACAATGAAAGCTTTCAATTCAGGGACAATCACATCATAAAGTCATGAAATCTGGAGTTTTGTTTTGTTACCTGAGAATTTGGATATCTTCTCAGTCGTAAGAATTATTATTATTGTGCACTGGTGATGCAATCTATTTGGTTGTTAAACAAGGCTCTGACAAACGACGGAGGTGCAAAACGTGAGAACGTTATTCTCCAAGGCTGCATTCAAAAATTCAGAGAGGTCATCACAGAATGCTGGATTGTTCAGAATAACAAAGACAGAAAGGCGGGCAGTTCATCTAATACCAAGTGGAGAAAAACACAGTAACCTTGGGATCTGTCTAAACCTAATTTAGCTACTTGATGGAGACAACACCAAAACAACCGGTGGCCTCAATTATGGCAGGATTGAAGGCGAAGAGTCATGGCCTTAATTTATGCCACAGCATGACACAGCAGTTTTAGCAAGTTTAGGCCTCAGAATGAACACAGCATGAATTTTTAACATCACAGGGTTCAATATTTCCCTCTCAAAGAACTGGTGGCCTTTTCTATTTGTTTCATTGGTGATGAGGCTCCAGAATTTATCATTTGGAAAAGGGATGAAATCAATGGACTCAGAATTTGTCAGAATTTGTCAGGTCGTCTCCACAAAAACCAACAGGCTCATCAAAATTTAGGCTCCACTTTCCATACTCTTCCTCTTCTCTTCAAGAACTTTCAACTGCCACCATCATCATCACCGTGACTTCTTGTGCGCCATTAGCGATGTGTTTTCTTCCCGCGGCTTCTCCCGCGTTGCCAGGACAACCGCTGTTGTTTTCATCCCTGCTACATTTTTCCATATTTGTGGTGTTATGAGCCCCCCTGACACCTCGACCTGCTTGGCAATCGCAGAATGTTTTCACCCCGACCACACTGAGGTGAAGTGTACAATATACAGTGTGCTGATTGTGGACTATGGCGCGTGGAATCGCCGTCACTACTAATGTCAGTTTCTGCTTCCCTGGAAAACTGAATGTCTTCCTCCTCTGAATCGGAGTTAGCCAGTATCTGACAAAGTATTTTGTGGACGGTAAACCGGCCTCTTGACATCGTGAGTAAATGAAAAAACACTCTTTCGCTCTGTTCTGCTCTCGCTACGTTCAGCATTACTACCACTACTGCACCACGCGTCTCTGTGCCAGAGGGTGTTTTATAAACTCATTTTACGCTAAAACTTTGATTAGCGCCACCACCAAAAATGGTTCTCAGATTACAGGCACACATGTCCACCATCTCCTGGTGAAAAGTAGTAACAAGATTCGGCTTCACTTTTATAGATACAGCCCGTTTTATTCAGTAATGTTGCTTGTCACAATATTGCGACTTTGGCGCTTAAAGGGTTAATGCATTTGTGACATCAATAACTGTATTGTCAAATTCCTTTATTCATCAATAGCCCTGTGTATTGGACTCCTAATGATCAAATCTACCTTGGTTAGATTGTAGAACGTGACCGTGTCCTCTTCTGGTCAGTCCCAATGGCCACAATGGTGCATCATGTCAAGGAGCACAACACTTCGGCGTCGTTTGCCCTGGTAGATGGTGAGAGTCAGGCGTTCATGCTGAAGCACCCATGGGGGCAGCTCTCTCCTGGCCTTATTCATAGTGCCAACCAGCCTGGTGTTCTTCCTCAGCAGACTTTTAGACAGGGAGTCTCATGACCACTTCCACCTTCATGTGGCGGCCCTGTCTCGTCTCTGCCCAGGTGTGGGAAGCCATTCAATAAATATTTGGTCACCTCATCTGCAGCCAACCAAACTTTTATACCAAATTTGTCTGCACTCCGTGAAGCGGCACCTTGCTACTGTGGTGAACAGCTGTTCGTCCTCTGTTATTTTGGCTCCAGGCTGGTAGCAGGGCTGACAGTTTTCCACAAATCCACCAACACGTCACACATCAGGGCAGGTGGAGAGACTGCTGTCCCTTTTATCAAAGCACAGATAGAACATTATCTCCCTGAATCGATTCCAGGACATCGTCTCCCCAAAGAAGGGCAGTCCCCAATGTTCAGACCAGAAGCTCTCCATCTCTAGATTTTTGTTATATATCCCTCTGACGTAAAACCAGGCGATGATCGCCCTCAACTCTGCAACAGAGACATCCCACTCAGAACTCTGAGATTTACTGGATTTATAGCAGCTTTTGTTATTTTCATTAATGCCGCCTTTCTGTCTGTGTTTTTATAATAATAATCTCAGATGTTTTTATTTTTCTACCTGTATCAGTGCTTTTAAAGATTGGGTTTTAAAGAAGATTTAAAGCGGGTTTTAAAGATTTTTTATGAAGCGCTGGCACCTGTCTTATGTGATGTCTTTAATACCTGCATCCAACACAAGAGCTTTCCAAGGCACTGGTCAAAACTGTTGAGCAAATTTCACTGGTCAGCTCTGTTGGCAAAGTCTATGAAGGCTTTTTGAGGGATGTGCTACTAGAGGACACAGGCTCCAAAACTGTGTCATCACGACATGGCTTCATGGCCAGTAGATCAACCATCACTGCCCTGATCCAGACCCTACATCCCTGACATGATGCACTCAGTGGAAACCCTTACATGGATGCCCATCCAGTCTTGGTTGATTTCTCTCAAGCCTTTGACACAATGAAGCTCTGGCTCATTGAGTGGCTGTAGCTCAGTTGGTAGAGCGGGTAGAGTGGGTTGTCCAGTCACTGAAAAGTTGGCAGTTTAATCCTAGCTCCAACTGTCCACCTGCCAAAGTATACTTGGGCAAGACACTGAACCCTAACTTGCCCCCAGTGGGTTGGCAGCACCTTGCATGGCAGCAGCCTGTATGAATGTGTGAATGATTGGGTGAATGAGAGGCCATTGTAAACTGTTTTGAGAGCTCCTCGATGGTGTGGATAAAGCGGTATATAATTGCAGTTCATTTACCATTGTGAGGAGCTTTCTGAGTGATGGAGAACAACGAGGGCTGTGGTTGTTGGGCCGTTAGACTGGAAGCCCCTACGGGGGGGGGGGAAGCTGTCCTTCAGGACCTGAGAGTGCTGGGGTTTTTGTATGTCCTCTCTCTGTGTAATACCAGCTGGTGTCCCCCAGGGTGGGCTACTGTCTCCACTGCTTTTTGCAATATGCATGAACAGTCTGGATGAACACCTTCCTGCTTGTGTCGTGCCTGTGAAGTATGCTGGTCACCTCGCAGTCACTGAGCGTCTGATGGGCTCTGACTGGTCTGACTCAGAAGGCCTTGGACTCTGTGGCTGTATGGGGTTAAGAGTTCCCGCTAGCAGCAAATGGCACTAAGACGTGGTTCCCCTGCCAACAACATCAGCAGAGTCTCCACTCTCAAACTACTTGAAGCTCAGATTTCTTGATGCCCACATCAAATATATGCTCTCCAAAGTACAACTTATGGTATGCTATCTCAGTGTGGCGAAAAGATGTTTTAAAATGAATCCAGATGACCTTCATGCGACCTGTCCTGGAGTCTACCAGTCCAGCCAGAGGTGGGCTGACAAAAGGGCCATCGGATGAGTCTGAGCGAGTTCAGAGGAAATGCTGCAGGATGGTTGGCTCACTCAATTGTCTTGTGTTACTGTAAGTGAAAGCTGTGATGAGGCCACCCAGCACTCTCAGGTCCTGAAGGACAGCTTGTCCCCGCTGTCGGGGCGTCCAGTCTGATGGCCCAGCAACCACATACTCACTGCTGCATCAAAAAGTAGAACTAAAAGACACAATCTCTCTTTTCTTCCACCTTCTCTCAAACTGCAACGTGATTTACCCATTTCACATTTTAGTGTTTCTATTTGTGATTTCAGTTATTTATACGCTCAGTGATTTATTTATTTTTATTATGAACCTTGTCTCATAAAATGAACTGAACCGAACTACCTGCACGCATCTGGTCTACCCCGGGAAGATGGAATAATTCATGCACATTAATGAAACTGTAAAACAACAAAACGGAGTGCAGTGATATAACTGTTAAATGATTTACGTGTCTCCTAACTGCTGAATGTGAGCTCTCAGCTAACGTGCTTGCTGCTACTCTGCGTGCCTGCGCACTTTGCACCATGTCATGACTCAGTTTTTAAACATTAAAAAAAAAAATCAATAAAATAAAAGTACTAAGTTATTTCATATCGTAGTTATAGTTTTTGAAAGTCTCCCTCTGTGTAATTACACGACTTTGTTCCAGGGAAAAGTAAGATTATTCCAATAATGCTTTACTGCCCAGCACTGCTGAAGATGAAGGTGTAACATTCAGGTCATGTTACACCTTCTCAACTCAACAAATGTATTTATTTAGTAAACCATTGCTTTAAGTTATCCTGATTTATTATATTTGCTCCCAGTTTGGCATTTATATTAAAAAAGGTCACATTTGAAGCAACATAATAATTCACCAATCCTGGAATTTTCAGCCACTTTGAGTGAGGTTTAGTTTTATAATAGTAGGGGAAAATCACTGTCACTGACTCAGCATTTTGGGTCAGAGACATTTGTTGACATAATTTCTGAGTGTTAGATAATGCTGTATCTTTGTTTTGAGCAACAGGTGAGCAAAGACATCGTTAAATTATTCTAGAATAAAGGCTGAAAGCAAGAGAAACAGCTATGCTGCTAGAGACATGATGTCATGGTTTGCAGTGGCTAAGGAAAGGCCCAAGAGCAGGAGATCTCCAAGCAAAACGGTTTATTAAACAAAAACACAAATGTCCAAAAGATCCAAAATGCAAAGTATCAAAAATCTCAAAATACAAAAACATAAATGTAACTTAATCCATAGAGATTACGAGAGGAAAAACAAGCATGACTGCAAACATGTACTCACGACAATGGACCCACAGAAAACAGGGGAAAATCACAGGACTTAAATACACAGAGGAACAAACGAGAGGCAGGTGCGGGGAATCAGAGGTAACGAGGGGAAGGAAGCAAAGCAGAAAACAATGGAGACAAGACAGACCTTTCAAAGTAAAACAGGAACCACTAAAGACAGGGAGAGACGCCAACTTGACACAGACATAGACACACAGGGCTGCCATGTCGGACCCAGGCCATGACAGTACCGGCTCCCAGACGGTCCAAAACAAAACAAGACAGAACAAACAAAGAAAGGGAAGCAGAGCAGGGTGAGTGGAGGGGGCCGGAAGGCAGGAAATCAAAAAAAAAACAAAAAACAAAAGAAAACCCAAACATTCACTAGACTACCAGGCCAGACAGGAAGAGTCCAGGGTGCCAGCCTCTGTGCCTGACGGAGGCCCTAAACAGTCCAGGGGGCCGGCCTCGGCGCCTGACGGAGGCCCTAAACAGTCCAGGGGGCCGGCCTCGGCGCCTGACGGAGGCCCTAAACAGTCCAGGGGGCCGGCCTCGGCGCCTGACGGAGGCCTTAAACAGTCCAGGGGGCCGGCCTCGGCGCCTGACGGAGGCCCTAAACAGTCCAGGGGGCCGGCCTCGGCGCCTGACGGAGGCCCTAAACAGTCCAGGGGGCCGGCCTCGGCGCCTGACGGAGGCCCTAAACAGTCCAGGGGGCCGGCCTCGGCGCCTGACGGAGGCCCTAAACAGTCCAGGGGGCCGGCCTCGGCGCCTGACGGAGGCCCTAAACAGTCCAGGGGGCCGGCCTCGGCGGACTGGAACCAGGAACTGATGAGGCAGGCGACGCCGGCGGACAGGAACCAGGAACTGGCGAGGCAGACGACCACGGCCTCGGCGGGCAGGAACCAGGAACTGGCGAGGTGGAGGGAGGCCGCGGCGCTGGACGAGAGCCAGGAGGTGACGTGGAGGGCAGCCGCGGCGCTGGACAAGAGCGAGGAAGCGACATGGCGTCATCTGCGGCTCCTGCTGCAGCGGCATCGGCGGAGGCTAACTTGTGGTTCCTTGAGTTTCCAGAAGTAGGGTGGGAGACAGTTCACAGACTCAGGTGGAAACAACTCCTAGTTAGTGCTAGAGAAGCAGAAACTCTATACCTCGAAGATTAGGCTTACAAGTTGCTGTTTATTTTCAAATTAAGTTTATAATTATGGATAACTTCACTGGTAACATGAATAATCTTCTTGTACGTAAATGTCATTATTATTATTCATTATCATTCATTATTCATCTGCCGCAAACGGTTGAGGCAGTTGGCCCTTATCCTCCCTAAGTCCTGTTCATATATAAAACCGGAGTAGCCTGGGTATTCATAAGAAATACAGGAGAAGGAACTGAGCAGCAACTGCAGGGACCATCAACACCATGGTAGGACCTGCCTAAGGAGAAGAGAAAGAGATAAAGACAGAAGAAGACACAAGAAAGTGTTAATGCTATGATGTGATCCAAGACAATCTTAAACTGACAGACAGACAGGAAATAAAGGGCTCTGCCTCCATCTCTACAAACTTTGTAATTCCTTTGCAAACTTTGATTCCTTTATCCGTAAAGACCGTTGAGATAACTTTGTTGTAAACTGTAGCTGTAAAGTGAATTTCACTGAACTGAAACTAAAATTAAAAACCAATTTGTAGCCTTCATGTATTAAGTTTCTGCACACAAAGAAAAGGGACAGTTTTACTCCTTTTCATCTAAAAGTCTCAACTTCATCCACCTGATCGTCTCTACCCACTTATTCATATTCTGCTTGTGCATATTCTGCCTTTCCCAGCTGTGTTCAGGAGAAAGGCAGGGTACACCCTGGACAAGTTACTAGTCATTTATTTATTTGAAAAAAAAGACTTGTGAGTAACTGCACAGTTTTTCCAAATTATTGCAACTTGTTATCAAGTGTGATGTTCCTATCAGGGGTATATACACTGCATTATAGAGGAAGTAATCCATCCACCTGTAAACGTCCAGTTGTCTGGGATTGGAGATGCCCCTGTTCCCTGTATTTCCAGGACATTTCAGAGATGTAGGGTGAATTCCAATTCTTCTCTTAATCCTCAATCTCAACCCTCGCCCTTAACCCTCAATTTTTGGCCCTCAATCTTTAACCCTCGAAAGTAAGTGTCAGGGCTAACTTGTGGCTTAGAAATGGGACACCCCTTGAGTGCAGTTACGTCTTCAGACTGAAATGTATCAGAGCCCGTGTTGTCTCTGTTTATTCCCTGAAATGACACAGGGATAACATTCAAAAGAGCGCCGTATATTCTCCAAATAATATTAGCAAATAACACAATAGAGGATACATTATTATGACCGCCGTTGCTACACAACAAGGTATACAAGTAACGTGAAGCCGGCCGGGATTGCCGGCCGCCGACCGGGACCGCCAGGCCGGCAGCAAACATCGTAAAGTAGAAAAATAAATGTTACGCAACAACGATGTTAATCCATGAAAAAAAAAGTCTCAAACAAAGACAATAAGATGGTTTCGTAACATGTTTATCTTTAAGAACTACGAAGATACTTAGCTTTTTTTGTCACCATCCTTTTCGAAGATGTCTTGGCTAAATTACCCAATGCCTTCTAGGTAGCCCTTACTCCCAAGGGTGGTGTCGGAAAATCTCAATTTTGAGGGTGATACAGCCCTCAAACTCGTCCCTCAATTTGACTTTCTAAGAATCGGGACAGCACTTGCCCTTAGCGGGAGCGCACATCTTTGAGATTGAGGGTTGGGATTGAGGGTTAAGGGAGGAATTGGAATTCACCCGTAATCTCTCCAGCATGTCCCGGGCCTGTTGCTGGGCTTCCTCCCAGTTGAAAAACACCTCTCTAGGGAGACATCCAGGAGGGATCTTAACCAGATGTCTGGACCGCCTCAGCTGGTTCATCCTGATGTGGAAGAGTGGCGACTGAACTTCTCACTCTCTCTAAAGGAGAGTCCGACCACCTTCTGAAGAAAATTCTCCTTCTCCTCTTTGAATTGAACCTTTATCGTGGTGGAAGAGTTTGCTTTGCCTGCCTGAATGATCTTATGAGCTATGTCGCCCATGGGCTATTGCCCCTGGCACAGTCAGCACCAATACAAATTGGTTCTGCCAGTTAAGCTCAGCCCAAATGAGCAATCTCTGTTTACCCTCCTCTATCTACATGCAGCAGGGGCAATATGGGCTGGATGCAATATGCCATAGAGAGCAGCCAAAGGCATAGGGCTCGGGAATGTGCACGAAAACGGTTCTTGGGATGGTATGTCATTCGAAAGTTCAATCTAAATTCTCATTTAGCCTTCTTTTATTTCAGCGGCAGGAGAGAAACTGCATGTATAAGATAATGAAAGAAACTTGATTGTATGTTTGTAATGCTCTTGTGAAAATTTACCAATGCTATTTTCGTGCCTGCTTCTATTGCATGAAGTGGTTACAAATTGTGTATACAGTTATCTCGTCCTAGTAATGCAGGAGCTGCCTCCACCGTGTACCAGATCAGAGATGAAAAAGCAGTTTCTCGTCTTCACTCAGCCATCCCATGCTGGATGGAGCTGAAACCCCGGTTGCTCTTCATGCCAGAAAAAGACGGGGTTAGCATTGTGTCAAATTTCTCATTTGTCCCATCCATCTAAATCTCATCAGTATATCGATCAATTCTTTATGCTGAATAAAAACGGATTTCCCTGCACTTTACAGGTACAGTGGTACCTCTACTTACGAACATCTCTACATACGAAATTTTCAGGTTACGAAACGGCTCAACGGGAAAATATTGCCTCTTGTTATGAAAGAAATTTTAGGATACGAAAGGCAGAAATACAGTAGAGCTGCTACTCGCAGTTCCCAGAGTTTACTGAACGTAAACATAGCTGTCGGCTCTGTATCTCGGTTTGAAAGCGGTGCGTCCGAGCTGCTCTGCCATTGGCTATCGCTTAGCATCTTCATGGCATCCCATTGGCTAGGAGGGCCCCTTGTCTGTATGAGCGTAACCCAGCAACCCAGGTAAACAAACAATTTTTACTACCTCCGCCAAGGAGGTTATGTTTTTGCCGGCGTTTATCAGTCTGTCTTTCTGTCTGTGTTCAAGATAACTCAAAAAGTTAAAGATGGATTTTGATGAAATTTTCAGGAGTTGACGGAAATGTGAAAAGGAAGAACTGATTTCATTTTGGGTGTGATCCGGAAGAAATCCTGGATTCTGGATCACTTTTAAATTTTCGATAATTGTTGTGCTTGGTGGAAGTCTGCGCTCTCTGAGTGCTTTTCTAGTTCTAACATGTATTTCTTACAGGTTTTTATGTCATTTCATGTATTATTTATAATTTATAAAAAAAATTATGTTAGAATTTTGGGGGGCTTGGAACAGATTAGGGCATTTACATGGAAAACTAGTCTCTACTTACGAAAGTTTCAGGTTAAGAAACTACTTCCAGAACCAGTTAATTTCGTAAGTAGAGGTACCACTGTAATTGTATGCTCCTCTGTTTAATAGCCATCATGTCGTGTCCATTCATACACCTTCCAGTGCCAAGCAAGTCCATGCACGATTTCTGGCTGCATGCAGTTCAGCTCTTAACCTGGTTGTCATCAAACCATGCCTGGGCAGTCTCTATAGCATACAACAACCAACAACACTACTGTGGCTCACTGTTGGTTGATAGTCTACCATCAGTCAGGATCTCCATCTCCTTCCTCTAAAGTTTCGCTAATGTAGACTAGCACACCAAACATCTTCCTGTACCTTTTCGTTCAATAATCCATTCACATCATTTGAACAGGTGCTACCCCAATGAACATCCGTCAATCTTGATTGTTGGGCTAAATGTGTAAATGTGATTACTAATCACCTATGTACTTTATGGATAATGTCTTGAACAGTGTATAATTTCTCGACCGCTCCCTGAACATTCTTCTTTATGTAAAATTCAACCGCACCTCCTACAGGCCTCACTGTCCTTTTACATATTAAAGTAATAATTAACAACAGACCCGAGATCAGTTAACAGGCTAGAACATACACTTCAAAGACATCATTGTAAGTAATAAATTACTTTATGCTCCTAAAGGAAGATTTGAAAAGACTCGCAATGCAGAGCTAACTGTAGTTTTGAACACAGTTTATGTATAAACGGGAGGGCTGGTCCAAAGGTTCTTTAAAGCTGTAAATCTGAAATCTATTGACATGTTTATGTTTTGTATATATTTATGTTGAGTTATTACCACTACATCTCCTGCTACATTGAACCATCCATCCATCCATCCATCATTCCAGCCATCCATCTATATATCTATCCTTCCAGCCTGCCATCCATCCATCCATCCTTCCAGCCTGCCATCCATCCATCCATCCAGTCAGCCATCCATCCAACCATCTATCCATCCAGCCATCCACCATCCAGCCAGCCAACCATCCATCTAGCCATCCAACATCCAGCCATCCATTCATCCATTTGTCCAGACATCCATCCACCATCCATCCTTCCAGTCAGCCAGCCATCCCTCCATCTATCCATCCAACCATCCATCTAGCCATCCAACATCCAGCCATCCATTCATCCATCCATCCAGGCATCCAGCCATCCATTCATCCATCCATCCACCACCCATCCCTCCAGCCAGCCATCCATCCATCCATCTATCCATCCAACCATCCATCTAGCCATCCAACATCCAGCCATCCATTCATCCATCCATCCAGGCATCCAGCCATCCATTCATCCATCCATCCAGACATCCATCCACCACCCATCCCTCCAGCCAGCCATCCATCCATCCAACCTTCCAGTCAGCATCCATCCATCCACCCATCTATCATCCATCCATCTATCCATCCATGTAGCCATCCAACATCCAGCCTTCCATTCATCCAGACATCCAGCCATCCATTCATCCATCCCTCTATCCATCCAGACATCCATCTACCATCCATCCCCCATCTATTCATTCATCCATCCATCCATCTATCCAACCATCCATCCATTTATCCATCCCTCCATCCACCCAGCCAGCCATCCATCCATCCAACCAGTCATTCAGCCATCCACCATCTATCCATCTATCCATCCATCCATCAACTTCTGCTTATCCAGGTTCAGATTGTAGGCAAAAGATAAAAAAAGTAGAGAGGCCCGGACTTCCTTCACCCTGTCCACCTCCTCCAGGCCTTCCAGGGGGACACTGAGGTGTTCCCAGACCAGCCAAGAGATGTCCTGGGTCTGCCCTCTGGACCAAACGGAGGTCCAGAGGGCATCCTAACCAAGAGAAGGAGTAGTTTAACCCCGGGTTACACTAATGTTAGAGTTCAGCACATGTTGTCTGGGCATCTGGGTATTTTATTAGAATTCTTTAATGTCAAACATGAAACTAGACCTCCCCATTCAAAAGATCAAACACTTGACAATTTTTATTTCCAATAGTCTCGATAAGACAGTTTTAAATGTTCACATATCAGGACATGAAAATAATTTTCAAGATGGCATGTTATGACCTTTCCTCAAAAGTTAACACGATCACTAGAGACAATGATGACATTTCTGAGACAATATTTGGAATTCCACAGAGATACAGAATAAAAGCATTCTTTTTCAAGCACATCTTCACAGCTCTGATCATAGCAGACAGTTTAGATGGTGGATGTCAAGCACTGCCCTTGTCCCTGGTTGTGCTGATTCTGAGATGTTGCTGTCTGCAGATCCCCTTTTTGTAATTACTGCTACAAGGTGTGTTAGATGTTCTAAGCGTTTATGCAATCATTGATATGCTGTATATCCCATATTTGTGACTAACAATGTTAGGTTTGTGTGCGTAAAGTATATTGCTTGTTTTCTCAAGCCTTTAAGTTAAACACATTGACATTATCAGTGAAGAAATGTGTGGTTCTCAATTCTGACGGAAAAATCTGAAAGGAAAACTGTCCATGCAGTCTCTGGAGGACTCACCCTGGTTGTCAGAAAGAGTCACGGCGTTGTTGTTGTGGCCTTCGGGCTTCTCGTGCGCTGCCTTCCCCTTTGATCTGGTGTTTAAAGCCTTCGCTCTTTGCTCCTACGTGCTGCCGTCCCAAGCTGTGCGGCGCATCGCCAGGTAGTTTTGTAGCGCAACGGCCTTTGAAATGCAAATCGCACCGATGCACGAGTAGATGCCTGTTTGTGTGCTCAAAAGAAAGGGGTTGGGAGAATATTGGATGCCTCTGATGAAAACGGAGCTAGCACAGATAAAGGCAGTCGGTCGAGGTAAAAGTCACACATCGAGATCTTCTTAGGAGATTCTTAATTGTAAAATTAAATAAATACCTGAAAACAAATCCCTCACAGGGTTGACAACCTGTTGATTGCAACTTATTTCTGAAGTCTTTCTTGCAGATTCCAAAGACTTATGGAAAAATAAATA
Organism: Hirundichthys speculiger; assembly: GCA_018398805.1. Taxonomy (NCBI): domain Eukaryota; kingdom Metazoa; phylum Chordata; class Actinopteri; order Beloniformes; family Exocoetidae; genus Hirundichthys; species Hirundichthys speculiger. Next base: position 54,155 of record JAGFBZ010002247.1, read on the forward strand.
CATTATTAAATAAAGAAAGTATTGCTACGTTATATATGAAGACTGTTTACGAATAGAAAAATAATGAATAAAAGAAAATCAATTATACTCTTCATATAAAACCTCAGGCCTTCATAGAGAGACAACACAAGACAAATGCTGCAGGTATGACTCTGCTGTGGTGTCCTGAACCCAAAAGGGTTTTTGGTTTTTTTATGCATTTACTTTCTTGCTTTGACATTAATTCATTTGCTATAATGCATCCAGTTTTGCAGTTCAGCCTGCGTCACATTCCTTAGTTTGTAAAGGTTGTCAGTGGCTCATTGAGGACTAACGCTGACGGATCAAGAAGTCAAGAAAAATAGTCCTGCATACACATTTTAAATATAAACACGATAAAATCAAAATTCAAACAAGAAAATTATACAAATGCTGACCAAGGCCACATATTTTCCAGAGACGTGTCGTGCATTTTTTAACAAGAAGCTGTAAAAACATCACAAAGGCCTGGCAGGGTAAGAAGAGGCCTCGACTACTGGATCGGCCTGCAGTCCTGATCGGCCCCAGGAGGCGGTGCGCTCTAGTCACGAAGACTGAGTACAGCCGAACACCTAAAGATGCGTTAGCAGGAAGAACGGGACGAAAAAAAACACCTGATGCATTTCATCTCTTGGTATCTTCAACACCAGAACGTCATGTGCACGTTGTAGAAAGGACCGGCGCCATGTCAAAGTGGTGAAAGCTTGACTGTCCCAGCTGTCGGTGTTTAAGTCCTGAACCCCCAAAATGCATCCAAACTGACAACTGAAATGACATCAAAGAGAAACAGATTGAAATATTTGTGGTTCAGACGGTTTGGAAAGACATTAACATCCACATACATTTGAGAAATGCTGCATTATAAACTGACCATTTCATCTTTTCAATTCAATTCAAAATTCAAAAATACTTTATTAATCCCCCAAGGGGGAAATTCAAGTTTCAGTACACCAGTCTGGTGTACTAGGGGAGCTGCCAGCGTCCAGTCCTCCTTTTCATGCCCGGTCCTGTGGTCCGAGTGCTAACCCCAGTTAACAGCCGCTAACAGCCGTTAAAACAGTTAGCAGCTGTTAGAACCAGTATATCTCCATAATGATGACAAGTGAGATATCTCCAGGTCAGAGGAGGAAACACCGATGAACCAAACCTTCACCTCTGGGAAGACTGAGCTCCATTCAGTCCAGCGAGCAACAGAGCCGAGCGTCCCAGAGCCCGGTTCATCATGCGGACCGGACCAGGCTGTTGTCGTTTCCCCCAGCGGTGCTGGGCCCCACCAGGTCACCAGACGGCCCCTGCCAGGTCAGCTGACCCACCCTCTGCTACGTCGGGGGCTCCCGTCCCGGCTCCGTGACGCTGCAGCCCGGATCCAGTGGCGGTGGTTGCTGCGGGTAGCAGTTCAGGACTACTTAGCTTTCCCGAACCAGCCTCCAGCGACACTGTCCATGTCTGCGGCGGCAGGTCTCCACCAGCCGCAAGAGGACCGGTCCGCCCCCTGCAGACAGTATGTCAACATCCGACCGCAGATCACCACAAACCGGGCACAAACTGGAGCGTCCAGCGTCCAGCGTTGCAGGGATAAGTCCCCGGAGCAGCAGCGAGTAGCCTCCATGCCAGGCGTCGTCCGGGCAATGACTAGCGTATTTCCTCTTGCCAGCCTTCGCTGAGCAGCTGCTCACAAAATTCAAAGTAGTACTTTGTTTTATTAAAGCTGGTGGAAAGAGTAAAGAGTTAGCACACAGCTATGAAAGCACAGTGATAATGATTATTGTTTCACCTTTCTAAATGCCTCTGTTTCTCCATTGTTTTGTGGAGCGTTATAGTTCTTTGTTGCTGTGATTCTCATCCCGCTGTGACAGCGCGATAGCCGTGCTTGCTTCCATTATACATCATTTCAGAAGTTGTAAAGACATTTAAAAACACATACAAACCAAAAAAAAAAAAAAAAAGCTCAGGTTTAATTTATATCTCTATAATTCAGGTTGGTCTTTTATGCACATGCAGGCAGTTTTCACACACACACATGGGAATGGCTTGTTACTGTGGATGACTTACAAAGGAACACAGGAACAGATCAGGGTTCAGTAAAACCGAGTTCAATCAAACTTAAAAGCCTCTTTCATAAGACAAATTAACAAATGCAAACATATCACACTAACACAAAAACAATAGAAATAAACAGCCACACACACACACCTGGCCAGCATCCTCTGTTGATTCTGTTTTAACAGTTGTCCTGTTGGTCTTCCTCAGTACCCTCATGAAGTGCAGTCTCTGATGGGCCTTTTTCTGCAGCTCAGAGGTGTTCAAGCTCCAGGTCAGGACCTCCTTGATGATGAAGTCCACCACCCTCTCCACACAGTCCCCATCGATGGTCAGTGGCAAAAAGACCTCATTGCCCTCCTGAAGTCGACAGTGACCTCCTTGGTTTTGGAGGGGTTGAGCAGCAGATTGTTGTCCCTACACCACACAGTCAGTTGCTCCACCTCATCCCTGTAGGCAGGGATGAGTCCCACCACTGTGGTGCCGTCCCCAAATTTGACAGTGGTGCTACTGTGGTAGGTAGGGGTGCAGTCGTGAGTGTAGAGGGTGTAGAGCAGTCGGCTCAGCACACAGCCCTGTTGGGGAGCCGGTGCTGAGGTCGAGGGGCGTGGATGTAGGAGGGCCCACTCTCTGACTGCGACTGGACAGGAAACTCTTGATCCACATCCAGGGAGCATGTGGGAGACCCAGGTCCACCAGTTTGTCCACCAGTTGGTCCACCAACCGCACGTAGTTACCCTGCTGCTCCAGGTGGGAGCATGACGGTGTGGGTCAAAGGTAGATGGGAGCAGTGATGTGATGTGACCCTGTACTAGTTTTTCAAAGCACTTCATCACCACTGGGGTTAGTGGAGTCATTGAGACCGGCGATGTGGGGTTTCTTGGGTTGTGAGACTGTGGTGGAGGACATCAGGCAGGGTGGGACTGTGGACTGGGATAGAGAATGGTTGAGACTGGTTGCGTTGTTAGCAGGATGTCCAAAAAGCTCGCTGAATAGCCTCCAACTGATCCAGAATGCAGCAGCGAGGTTGCTGACAGGAATCCATAAGTGAGATCTTTCCCGTGTTAGCCTCCCTCCATTGGCTTCCTGTGAAATTTCAAATTGAGTTTAAAATTCTGCTTCTCACATATAAGGCCCTTAATGGTCTAGCTCTGCGCTATTTACAAGACCTGATAGCACATTTTTCGCAGTCCTTTAGTACCTGTCCAGAGACACCATCTGGTCCAACCGCCTTCCTCGGATCGAGGGTCCGCAGTGTGCGCCTCACCTCACCTCATGAAGGTGGAGCTGTCGTGGGCCTCAGGGTGGTGCGTAGCTGCATCTGGGGGAGGTTCGGATCCTCTGCCAGGGACTTGTCACCTTCAGCAGCAGCGAGGACAGTCCTGCAGTCAGTGAGTAGCTGGACATTGCAACTGCAGTGACTGGGAGCAGTGGTTTCCTGTAGGACTATCAGTGTCCCACCAGAGAGGAGCAATGTCCTTTCTCAGAGAGGAGATGTTTCCAGTTTCAGTGATGCCTTCAAGCCTTCACCTGTTCCTCGTGGGTTCTTCTTTACCTCTCTGAGGATTCTGCCTTGTGTTTCTGGAGTCATGAGCCACTGTACTCATGTCCAGAGATTTAATGTAACTGTGGACCGATGGATGTCTAAAGACTTTGAGATTAATTTGTATCCATTTCCAGCCTCATTCATCGTTTGTCTTCAGAGAACTCCTTTTAGTGAGGTATGGTCCACATCAGCAGATGATTCCTTTGAACTGAAAATGTCAAATATTTGAACCTCTTTAATCAATCAAAGTACGCTAACCTCCACCTGGAACCACTAACTACAGTTTAACTGCAGCAGTAGAGATCAGAGATTTTCTGATTAATTAGAAAGATTCGCTGCCATTTTGACATTTGTGTGCTTTATTTAAGGCTGTTCTGAAAAAAAAAACTGTGTGGTTTAAAAGATTAAATGAGAAACAAACAAACACACAAACAAATCAATAACTCGTTCCCCTAAAGGCACAATCAACTAGCAGATTGTTTTTTATGTGAACACAGGATACGTAATGCATTTGATGTTTAGCCAAACAAAACCCTTTTGTAAAATAAAAGGTTCAGCCTACAAGTCAAGTAGACGACAGAGAATATATTCACATTACCAAACAGCCTGATTTCGCTGTTTTTTTTTTTTTTTTGTTTGTTTCTCCCAGTTGGAAAACAATGTACAACTGTTTTTAAAAAATGTAGATAGCTCCTGCCTGGACTCTCTTTATCTTAATGTAGGGTCTATAAATGATCAAGATAAGCTATTTCACCTCATTTGAAGTGGGTCACTGAGAAGAAATGATCCAGTGAAAACAATAAGAGGCTTAATGGTCCGAAGCTGAAGATGGTTCTGAAAAGAAACTGAAGCCCATTATCTCTGGCAGAGTCGAAGATGTGACTGTTAATCACACTATCACACTACGAAATTAAGATGTTTTAAATTTATCATTACTACATTATTGCTGTATTAATGAGTAAGAATGTCTGTACAATGTGTTTGGGAAGCATATTTTAACGTATATAAAACCATACATAGCGCTTTTAAAACCACATATCATTAATTTGCGGATTTTTGTGAATAATAAAATTCATATCACTTAGATTAATTTTGTCCAACAATCCTCATTTTAACCAAACACGTGTTGCTAGAGCTTAAACGAGGACTAGCAGAGCTCTGCTGGGACCCGCTGTGTGCTGCAATTAGGCCAGCCTACCCCCGTCAGACCGTAAGTCGTGGGATGATTGACTGCAGGTCCCAGCATGAATCCACTTGGAAGAGTCCTAAAATGATCCTCCATACCCAATGTGGCACAAGAAAATTTTAATCTGCTGCTAAATTGATCATTCTAACATGGGAGGCCATGGGGATTTTGCTCTGTTTTGAAACCAGCATCTAGTGGTCAGTCTGGGAACTGCATCAATGCATTAAAAAAAAAAAAAAAAAATTTCCTGGCAAGCTTCAAGCCAGAAGTGAGGATGTTGGTCTTTTATGTGCCGTCTGCTGCCTAGTTAAGCTACAGTATGTTCTCAGGCAGTTTGGGCCCAATCAAAGCCGGTGATGGTGGTCTTAACAACACAACAGAGCACATTAAATCTAAAACAGAAATGATTATGCATTGTTCGGTCTTTATTTACAGCTAAGACCTTCAGTCAAGAAAGCACGCGCTAGCTAATGTGATGATAATGCATAATTATGCTTCATTTTGTGATTTTTCATAATTTTATCTGATGGGATACATCATAATTCACCCCATACAAATTGAGGTTAATTTCCTGACGTTGAAGTGGAATTCTTCTCTTACTCCCAACGACAACATAAACTAATCACAAAAAGAGGAGTATTTGTGTTTGTTAGATGATTTCTTTCTTTTAACAATGCTTTTTGGTAATAAATGTTAGATTGTTGGATTCTCTTTTAAATGGAGCCACATTTGTCAGGAGCACGTATTTGTGAGACGAGCTGGTAACGCGGGTTGATCCCATGACAGATTAAAGGGTTCAAAGGGTCCGAGGAGCAGCAGGGAAATGTAATTTGTAGAGAACAACTCTATAAAGGGCATGAAAATAGTTTTTGACTACATCCTACACCACCAAAGCCCTCTGAGCCCTGTTCAGCACATACGTTCCTTGCTGAGTCAGACTAAAGCAGCTGCGTTTCAAAGACGCTGAGCGTAAGCGTGGCATCTTCAGCACCCAACCTGCATCTGAATGGGCTGCGACTGGGTCGTCCCTGCACCTCAGTCCTATCATTACCCCTGGGTGAGTTTCAAGACATCAGCTTGGTAACTGTTGGAGAGAATTTCCCTCCATGACAACATGTGGTCTTAAGGTGCTGAGCTCATTTCATGCATTTGGGTAAGACTAGCCTGCTCTTGGACTAAGGGGGGCAGGGGGCAACCCTAGAGCCTGTACAACGCAGGAATGTATGTCTTTGTCTCCTTTGTACCTGGCAGGAATCAGGCCAGCTCCAAGTCTCTGGCTCTGGTCTGGACCCAGACAGAGGTCACTTGCATGAGTCTGAGACCAGAGAGGACAGCAAAGACTCTGACCAAAGACTGGAAATGTCTCGGTTTGGGAGAACGAGGCTTTGCGTGTCTTCTCTTTCATAAAAAAGAACTAAATGCAATAATGTAAAGTATGGAATTATGACTGCTCTGGAGGACCATCAGTTGTTTGCTTTTCATTATATAGTTTTACTTTTGGTAGCTACTGATACTGAGGCCTTTTACTGTAAAAACAGATTTTTCATAATGTCGTTTTAAAACCTCTGCACTGATGCATGCGTTCTCCTCAAGAGCATTTCACGGAGCAGTAAATCTGCCTGCAAAGTCTGATTTCCTTCGACTGTGTTGGAGGAGCGATAAAGGCTCTCTCCACACTGTTCTTTTGGGGCTTTATTAGTTTGAAGACTGATTTTTGACAGTCTGCTAAGTCTGCAGCCACAAACATGTCCCATGAAGCCTTTCCCGTCCTTCTGAAAGTCTACTTTTCTAAATTGAAGCATGTGAGTAGATGGCACTTAAAACAAGTAGATGGGTGTTGGAAAGAAGATTTATCCTGCAGTTGCGACAAATACATTTGCTTTCACACTGTAACAGTGTGATATCTATTCATCTCCTTTCCTGAATAAGTATGAATCAGAGTGTAAGCTGAACGTAAAGGTCCCATTAAATCTGACTGAGCAGACAAGAATGATGAATTAATTAAATAGGGCTGTCAGTGATAACTTATTAACACTTGCAACTAATCTAGAGGTTTTAATAAATAACTATTGGTTAAAAGTCACCATGTTATCCTTTTCCATGTTTCTGACTCAGTTAGAGTCTTCTTGTGATGAATTATCATCTTAGATGTGACCGGAGGCATGAATTAGGCCCTGTTCAGTATTGAGGGTGAGTAACGCTCCAAAAAGTTCCAAAAAAGAAGGTTATTTATTAACAAAAGCAAAGTCCTAACTTAACCAAATACAACAGAAGGTAATCCACAGAGAGACGGCAGGAGAACTGGGACAATGAGAAGGGTGACGGGCAGGAAACAAACAGGTATCCGAATGGGTATCCAAACAGAGACCAAACAACTAGGGGAAACGAGTAGGAATACACCCAGACGGAGCAGCAAACAAAAGGGGAATGACAAGATTTCAGGGCCAATTCCAATTGCCCCCCAACCCTCAATATTTGGCCGTGAATCTTTGGCCCTCAAAAGTAAGTGTAAAGGGCCGTGTATACTCTCGTGGCAATGTGTCGCCGTCATCTTGTCGCAGAGATGCCGCCGTCACTTTTGAATTATACTCGTGCGGTCTCCGCTATGTTATTCCACGCCACAACGCAAGAGGGACAATCATGAACTAGCTAAACTTACTAAAATTGTCTCTTGTGTTTTTCCACTTCCTCACCATCTCTCACCATGACAGCGCACATCCTTCGCCACCACCCAGAGAGGTCGGTGCTCTCTGACAGGCTGGGTCCGCGTTTACTCGAGAGTTGAAGATACTGGCGGTGGCAGCAAATGCCAGGACTCGGGCAGTTAAATGATTATTAATTAACGTGGCGTGTTTGTCATGAAACAATCGTGTTGCCGTAGCGTGTTATTACCGGTTTGTTTACCGGCAGCTGTAAAGCACAACGGATCGCCAACATGACAACGCTGCATAACAACGTGGATTTATTGTCGTTTCCATCACGGAGCCTATGTAGCAACTGAACCGGGTAAAGGAAGACAACTTTAGGTAAGAAAATCAAGTTTTATTCAACGCTAGACAACTTTTAAAATTAGCAACTATAGGCTGTACTGTCTCGGTTCTATTCTGGTAACTCGGTTCAGTTCGTAGTCGGAAACTAAAGACTCGGGTCGGGTCAGTTACGGGTCCAAATATTGCGGGTCCATTCAGGTTTGGACTCCCGAACTTATGATAATAGCTCGGGTCAGGTCGGTTTTGGGTCGAATTTTCACGGCTCCATTCGGGGTCGGGTCCATGAAAGTGGACCCGTGAAGACCTCTAAACCAGAGGTCTTCAACCCTGGTCCTCGAGGCACCCTATCCAGCAAGTTTTAGAGGTTTCCCAGCTTCAACACACCTGATTTTAATTAATGGTCATTATCAGGTTGTCCTCAAAGTCTGCACAAGTCTGTTGATGACACAGCCACTTCACGGTGTGAAGAAAAAACATCTAAAACCTGCTGGATAGAGTGCCTCGAGGACCAGGGTTGAAGACCTCTGCTCTAAACTACAGAAATTGCGCTTTTGTTTTTAATATTAAAACGTATTTAATCTTTATATTTTATTATTATTTCATACGTAAAATAATAATGCAATAATAAGAATATATTAATATTATAATATATACAATAATCAATATTTACATATAATAAAATATAATAAATATAATATTTAATATTATTATTATTTATTATTATATGATTTTCATATTTCAATAATTGAAATATAAAAATCGCAATACTTGGTAAAATCGAAATGCAATACTTGTTTAATCAGAATCGCAATATAAATCGAATCGGGACCCAAAAATCGTAGGAGAATCGAATCGGCACAAAAGTGTATCGGCCCAGCCCTAATAGATAGATAGATAGATAGATAGATAGATAGATAGATAGATAGATAGATAGATAGATAGATAGATAGAGTCATGGAAAAAATTATTAGAGCACCATTTTTTCTTCACTTTCTTGTTCATTTTAATACCTGGTACCACTAAACGTCATAATGTGACTAAAACAGACAGAAAAGAAAACACTACATGCATAAAAGCAGTGTTTTTGGCAGTACAACACCATAGCTATTGATGTAAAAACTTAAGTGATTTAGGTTATAATCAAGAAAACCATGGAAAATGGTAAGATATCAGCTCTTAAATAAAACTCTTATGAGCAATCTTTGTGGTTATCGTTATGTTTGTCCAAACAAATGTACCTTTAGTTGTACCAGGCATTAAAATAAACAAGAAACTGAAGAAAACAAGGGTGGTCTAATAATTTTTTCCATGACTGTAGATAGATAGATAGATAGATAACAAAGAGAATAAGAAAAATACTTACATTCGTAGCTAGTTTTTTTCAGCGCCATCCTTTTCGAAGATGTCTTGGCAAAAATATGCAATGCCTTCTGGGTAGCCCTTACTTTCAAGGGGGGTGCTGGAGAATCTCTGGTATGCTATGATACAGCCCTCAAACTTGTCCCTCAACTTGATGTTCTTAGAATCGGGACAGCACTTGCCCTTCACGGGAGTGCATATTTCTGAGATTGAGGGTTGAGATTGAGGGTTAAGGGAGGAATTGGAATTCAACCTACTTACATGCACAGAGGGACAAACGAGAGGCAGGTGTAAACAATCAGGATGACAAGAGGAAGGAGGAAAAGCAACGAAGACAAGACAGACCTTCAAAGTAAAACAGGAAACAGGGTAGACTAGAGACGGGTTGACGCCAACTTTACACAAAACAAAGAACATAGCCAACCTAGACCATGACGCAGAGAGTTCGATTCACACGAGCAACAGCTCCAGAGGTCATTTCAGCAATGAACGTTTACAACAAGGCAGCGAGGATCAAGGATGTTCTCCATCCTGGAGGACCTGCCAGTACTCCTTCCTTTCTTTCAAGATATCTCAAAAGAAATGTGTTTGTGGCTGTGGGGGAAATCTGGCCAACCAGACGGCCACCCGGCTGGTTCAGTTGGATGGAGTTTGTTCTACAGTGCGAGCAACGGAGCGAACATATTTCTATTTTCATGATAGTTAATGCCGGATTGCTTCATCAGCCAGGGGACACCAACGGCTCATTTCCATTTGAAATATGTTCCGAGGTAATTATTGAATCTCTGGTTGTAGCATATGTTGTGCAATAAGGCGTATAAAGTGCTTGTTTAGTCCAAAAAGGGGTTATTATCAACCGTCTTGAGGGGCGGCTGCTAATAACCCGAAAGTTAATAAAATGAAACGGGGCACCACCTGATAAATCTGGAAAAAGGACTAAATGGCACAATCAGTCTCAAAATGGCTGTTGTTCTATGCGTGCCAGCCTGTGACCAGGTGTGGCGCTATAGAGCAACAGAGAAGGTGTGAGTCCAAGCACAGACCTCTTCAACCAGCCAATGTTACAAAACTGTGTAAAATAACCACAAACAACTTCTCTCATTAGAATATATCAGAGTTTATTAACACAAGTATCAGAATGAACAAACACTTGAATCACAATCCTGATATCTACTAACTAAACGATGACTAAAACTAACATAAGCAAATTTAAACATTCAAAGGAAACCATTGTAAACTTATATACACATGTGTGTGTGTGTGTGTGTGTGTGTGTGTGTGTGTGTGTGCGTGCGGTAATGTGAGAGGGGTGTCCAAGATGGCCGCCGGCTCTCGCGATAGGGCACCAAAGATGGCGGATAGAGTCACGCTGTGGTTCCGCCCTAACCAAGATGACCGCCGACTCTCGCGATAGGCCGTCACAAGAAGGCGGACGAAGTCACGTGGTGACGTCCTCACAAAGGTGGTTAGTAGGAAAGGCAGTGCAGAAAAGGCAGGGTAAAATCAACAACGCGAGGGTGATTCCTAACCACCGATGCCACCGCGCCGAGGATTTCCACAGAAGGGAGAGTGTAGAGCTGACTCCTGCACTCTCCTCCTGACTGATTATCTGAAATCACGGCGCGATCAGCCAGTGGTGAGGAAACACTGCGATCGCATGGGTAAATACGCGCTTAATTGTAAACACTGTCACAGAAAGCACAGAGATATTAACTCAGCTAAGTAACTCTGCCCAGACACAAAGTCCTCTTACGTGGATCGCTTCGGAAGCGATCGGTGGCGTGGTAGTGTCCTGGGGGGGTTGATCAGCCTGGGATGGCGGCAGCGCCGCTGATCAATTACGCTCCACGGGTGGTCGCAAGAGCGGCTCTCCTCCTCCTCTCTCTCTCTCTCTCTGCGTGATTAACGTAGAAGTGCGGCGTTGGGTAGCAACAACAGCCGGGCGTCCGTCCCGGTTCGTCTGAGGCCGTTCACGCGTCCGAAGTGCGCGGGTGATTCCTACGTGTCGTTTCTTCCGTACGTCGTGGCTCACTCCGTGTGGCGCGTCACGATCGGACCAGGCGTGTGATTGTCGTCGACAACCAGAGGGATCTCCTGCAGACAGGTCGCCAGGGAAACAGGCCTTTGGCTGGCACCTTGCTGGTGCAGGCCACAGAGATGAGCACCTTTCCTGGGTGTAGTGGAGGACAGAGAGCGGAGAAGCAAGAGCGGTTTACGCTCCGCGGGTGGTCGCAGGAGCGGCTCAGCTTGTCCTCGACTTTCGTGGGAGTGCAGGTCAGAGAGCGGAGAAGCAAGAGAGAGAATGGGAGGAGGTAGCCAGTATTTAAACAGTCCGTCTGCATCTGCCTTCGTTTGAGGAACCCCGCTGTGAGCCGGGGTCCCCGGCCAGTGGGAAACAGAGAGAGAGGGGGACGTCATGTTTCACACCTAGGTGTGAAACTGAAAACCGCTAGGAATGCTGGGGACTTGAGTTTTATGATTTCCTTTGTCTTTCTTTGTCTCAGAAAACCATGCGGTCTTCTGTAGCACATGGTATGGCCCAACACATATGAGCGCAGAGACACTTATGGAAGCGAGGCATAAAGGTGAAAGTGCTGTTCCAACACTAGAAGCTCATGAGTACAGAAAACAGCAGGTAAACTCAGTTTGCTGATGCAGTCTCACACTTATCCTGCCTCATCCCAGTGAGAAAATAATCACTTCACACCAATGCATCTCATGCATAAAAAGTCATCAAATACATTTATTATCTAACCGAGACAGCCTAGATTCTTTGCAACGACAAGGTCAAAAAGAGTTTGGAGGGTGCATCGTTAGCTGCTCCTATTCTTGGCTGCAGATGCTTTCCGACTTTACAGCGCTTCCCACATCCACACCAGTGAACACGACCCATGCAGAGAACCAAACGTCGAAGGTGTGGCCCAGGAGGTACAGAAGCCGTCTGTCAGTCTAAAAGTCCAAGTTTCAATTCCTGGCATCGCAGCTCATGTGGGGAAGTGTCCTTGAGAAAGACACTGAACCCTCTGATGCGCTCATCACCATGTGATAGAAAAGGCTATCACAGAAAAGGCTAAGAATAAGGACATCTGTCCGGATCTCTTTAGAATAAGACTACTTTTGTCTTCTGGACAGATTTGAGATGATGAGACCATTTCGAGGAAATGTTCTTCTGCTCCGGAGCTCACTAACGGAGGAGCGTCTCCTTGCCATCGTGAAATCATTCCAGGATGTTGGAGTTTGCTTCGTACAAAGGTGCTCTAGAATTTCACAAAGATTAAAATCAGAAAAATGAGCATAAATGGCCACCTGGTTGTGTCGTCATGAACACACCTTACTCAGGTAAACCGGTGGCTGAGGAGACGACACCTCCTGGGCTGAATATGAAAAGCTTCTGGACGGGTGGATGAATAAGCAGGCCAGTCAGGGTGACATGTAGGACGACTGTTGGGATGAGACCACAAACGCTCCCTTAGCTGATTGATTGTTAAAGTTTAATTATTGAGAATACCTAACTGGCTTATCACGGATTTCTATTTTCAAACTGCCGAACATATATGTTGTAATTAATTGTGATTAATCACGCCTGATGTCTGTAATGGACCTGATTCACTATTTTAGTTCATTGACAGCGCTGCCTTCAAATTAGTTTACAATATGGGAACTGAACGGCACACATATGGGAGCAAAACGTAGATGGCTGAATGCCATTTCTTCCATAGATGCTTTTTACTCCAGAATATGTATTAGTCTCTGCAGCAAGGCACATTTATCACCTAGTTCGATAAGTAGGGAGGGCATTCTAGTTGACAAAAGCTAGATAGGGTTCAAGATATTTACCTGATACCAAGACCAACTATTATTAGGTGATTTTTTTAAGGATTCTTCATTGAATAAAAGCAGCGTCGTCACTAACTGCTGCACATGACTCTAAGAAGATCTATGTGCCACTGGTCACAAACTCAGATGTGGTCAGAGTAGCTGTTTCATATATTTACACAGAGCAGACGAGCAGACTTCATCTGCGCCTCCTGCTTTGAGGAAGACAGCCATCTGTGAACGCCGTGAGCCGCTCGCCATCTCTGTGGAGACGCACAAACCTGCCGTGAGTCATCTCGCGAAAGCGGCATCATTCATGTCAGAGGAGTGCGTACTCTCAAGTCCAGTCCATTTGTTTAATGAAAAAACTCAAAATCAAAATGCGTTCACCTTGCAGCGTCGGCAGGAGGCCTCGCTGTAACAGGGAGACAGTATGACGTGGGTGTTTGTGGAAAAATAACACATTAATCTGAGTTTTAAAGGAACGGCTTTTCTGGCTTTAAGGACTGAGATTAGCTAGGCTTGAACGGTCCTTGTGGATATTTGTTATTTGGTTTCTACTCCAGATTTTATCTCACTGAAGGACATCAGAGTGGGAGTGGAACCTGTGGTGAAGCCCTTCAGGGCTGCAGGGGCCCAGCAGGGGGTGCTCATGTTACACACAACAGGCAAACCCCTGAGAAAAGTTATCACCAGAACAACAACACAGACAAGAAGAACCAAAATGCACCAGAAAGAATGCAATTGTACTAATAAATAATACTGTACAAGTTCATGACTGGAGTCATTAACAGTTTTCTAATGCCGGATACAATGACAGTGAAGCACCACTGAGGTATTTTTAGCTGAAGCATGGCTCAATAAGCTAGCAATTTCAGGAACATGTTCTGTCAGGGCACATTAGACCAAATCACTGCTGCATCTGAGTTTCTCCCTGGTGACACTTCCTCAGTCGGATTACAGCCGGATCGCTCCTTCAGCTCATTCTCGTAGCACCGCTGATGGAGATGCTTTGCTGCAGAACACAAACGCATGCAATATTTAATCATTTCACCCCATAAATGGCTCAGAGTGCCTCTGCTAATTAATATAGGCCCCGTCCATCCACCTTTGGCACTGCTTCATGCTGTTCAGCAGAGCAAAGCTGCAGAACGTGACACTTGCCATCAAAAGAAAATTTAATGCAACATTTGCTGTAGCTGGCATTGCATATTTAGTGGTTTATCCACAATGCCACGAAGCAGCATGAGCACATCTCAAGCATAAAGTGATATCTGGTCAAATTTAATCCACCTCCTCCACCTCCTCCTCAGGAGTCCCACACTAATGACCAGCAGCAGTACCCACAATCCCAAAGGTCAGGACTATTAAGTAGTGGATGTCTGAGGGGAGAGAGGAGAGAGATGGAAACGTTTAAAGTCTATTCTCTGGTGAAGTGCTGGAATCTCAGAGATGACTTATAAAAGAAATGGAAAAAGCTCATTGGAAGGAGTTGTGACGGATGAAAAGATCAGATTGGAGGGATAGTTTTGAGGAGATGGATGGAGGTTGAAGGGCAAGCTCAGTGAGTATTTCTTTTTCTATATATCCACCCAAGCTGTGCATGGAGTTGAGAGACAAAGAGAGGCAGCAAGAGAAGTGGAAATTTCAAAGAACATTACAGTCCTGCCCTGTTGAGAGGCAGCGAGGAGAAGAAAAGAGAAGGAAAAGAGAAAAGGACTCAATTCCCTCATTCATTCCTCTGTCCATCGTCTGCACTTAGAAAAAGTCAGAAAGGTGCTGTATAAGTTCTACAAAGCAGTTTCAGTCAGGCAACCTATGCTCCTATCATTAGTCTAATGTTTGAATGATAACAGAAGAGTGTCTGGACTATGAAGTCCAGACCACAGACTGTATAAAATGACCTGGATAACCATGCAGAGGTTTCTGAAGAGTACTTTTAAAGCCTCTTTTTTATTTTATTGCACACCTCCATGTTGGTAAGAACTTACACTACTCACCCCAACTTCATCAATGGGCAAATGGGAGGAACGACCAGGTCTGGAAGTCGACTGAAACAGGCCCACTTTAGTTCAATTACCACAAGTCAGGTGTTTTAGCTTGGCCGGCTTAGCTTGCGCTAACCTGCAGAGTTATCTGTTACTTTACACTCATTCTTATCAAGTCTGTCCAAGTGTCCTCATTTAAGATGTCAGGACTGAAAAGACATCTGAAACAAGTGCTGCTGGAGTTGAAACATGGATGAGCTGAGTACCGCTGGACCCGTAGCTGATCCGGTCACAATCACTTGTGGACTGAACAAGACTACTGGCCTTGACGCAACCAAGCGTGGGTCTCAGTGGAGCTCCGCTAGACCTCGTTTCAGCTCTGGCAGGACTCGTCTCGGATTCTGTCGGCTTGTGGTTCAGTCACCTTGGAAGGATCCTGAGCCAAGGCAAAGGTTGCTCAATCAAAAGACTCAGCCGCTGCCTGCTAGAGGTGGAAGCTGAACCAGCAGCAGACCACCTGGCATCCTCTGGTGAGCTTTGGCTAGCAGCCTTCAACCAGGGATGAGGAGCTGTTTCAGGACGTCTTGCTAAGCTTCCCCTCCAAACTCTTTCAGGCCAACCCAAAGCTGAAGTCCAGTATGCACAGAGAGAAGTGAGCCAGCTATCTGAACAGACAAAAGGTGCAATGAAGAAACAACGTTCTCAGTAACACACCAAACTCTCAGTACCTGATAAAATTCCAAACCAAGACTCTGAACTACCTGGCTGAGAAGGTACAGTACAGTAGCAAGTAAGAAGAATAAAGAGGAAGCATCTGGGGTCTACGCTCAGTGACGGGGTAATGACATGGATTGCACAATTGATTTATAAAAGTATATACAGCATGAGAATGTTGCATCACATGACACCAATCAAAGACCACTCCCAGCACAAGAACCAGAGAGCAACAGGCTCGATAAATAAACTGGAATGGTACCATGAGAGGGAAAATCATCCCAGATGAAGAGGTCAAAATAGGTGGTTAAATAAGTCCTACCTCTGGCAGGTGCCAGCCACAGATTGGACTTCTTTAGTATGTCGGTGGTACATGTCACGCATAGACTTCTCCTTCGATATGGGTTCTTGGTCCTTCTCTTCACCTCAGATTTTTGCTGCTTGAGACGTTGACTTTGCAGTTGATCATTGGGAGCCATCTGAATGTATCTTTGGATCTTTGTTGTTTCATCCTGGATGGTGGCTTTGAGGGTTAGAGGTAGGGGTAGGGTCCTTTTTTTTCCACTTTGTGTACAGTCTCACAGTGCAAGACTTGGGGTGAAACCATCCAAGCATCATAAGGAGTCTGGGCAGGCTACTATACCAGAGACATATCTGATTCCTGGTAGGGCAGATGTGTTCATGGCCCAGACTTTGTTCTTCCCATTCAGCTGGGTCTTCAGGGTCTACCTTACTTAATCCCGGTACTTTGTAGCGGCTTCCTCATAGTTACCGTTTCTGTGCAATATATTTGTAGTTGTCCTGAACACGTAACGTTGCCTTCAGGTGGTTCAGACCCACCAGTTGTGATTATTTTGCCCCTCTTTGGCTCTATGTCATCCATGGAGAAGAGGTGGCTGATAGAAGCTCCATTTCAGAAACAGCATCCGTAACTGTTCCAGCTGTCCAATATTGTCTTCTTTGGTCTATGTACGACGTGTCCCAGTAGCCCATTTCTCACTAGTGAGATCCCCAACAACTGATGTTGGCCTTGTCAATCCAGGGAATGTCTAAACCATCATGGCCTCATTTCTACAGTTCCTGCTCGTGATTTACCTGAGGTGTGCAACCAGAGGCCGGCCCGGGTACACAGATCCACCACAGGTGTGACTCAAACTGGGATTGATTGATTGATTGATTGATTGATTGATTATGTTTGTGTGTGTGTATCCATCCATTCATGCTGAACCTCTGTGACAGCAGTGAGACAAACTCAGAAAGAGCAGCGGGACCGCCGGGCTTCAGATAATCCCCGAGAGAAATTCAGAAGGGGAGACAGTTAAGCTAGAAAAAGTGCAGATGCAGAAAATTACAAAGAGAAGAGAAGTTGCAGCATGTCAAGTGTGAGACACGAGGGAGTAAAGGGTAAGGAAATGTGGTCTGAAAGAGAAAAGCCCATTTCTCCTCTGTTTGAGGGGGGAAGAAAATATATATGAATAAAAAAAAAGTTCAGAATTTTTCCTCAGAAGGGAGATGACAGCCTAATCTGTTTTTGTTTGTCATTCAGAATTTCTAATGCATTCACATCATCTTTTATTTCTGCCTTCAAACTCTCTCCTATGCTGTCTTAATCCAGCCATCCCTGCTGAAACGTCTGTATTCTCCCGGTCCCATATAAACTCACAACTCAGGCCTCCAGGAAGTCAAAACAGTTTAGACTTATAGGCTTTGTGTTCCTCAGCTTAAAAGCTTTATTCAAATGCAAAAACTTCCAAATACGCACCTCCTGTATATGATGTGTGCCAGGATCCTATGCCGTTTACATCCAATCCTCCAGTAGCTGCCTTCTGGAAACAAAGGTGGAAATTTAGGGGGTTTGTTTTCACGCCACAAAAACCTCCCACACATACACGCTAACATCACAGACAACAGTAAAACCCTCATTTGAATTAGTTTTTTGTTGTTCTGTGGATTTGTTGGTGGAAAGCTTTACCCTTTACGCACTTAAATGTAATGAGTTAAACGTGGCCACCATATTAGTGGAGCCTTTACTAGAGCCCTATGGAATCCGCGATCACGGAATCGCGGACAGAATCACGGAATTGGAGATTAAAAACGGAATTCACTTTAAATGCGCAATATAACAGAACTGAACGGCAATTTGCGTAAAAGTTTTTTCTTTTTTTTTCTCCCGGACTATAAGGAACTTTTCTTTCGAGAAAATGTTCCAAGAGGGTTCACGAAAAGGTAGGGGACACTCTAGCTTCTCTGCCCCCGCTTTCCTCATCATAGGAAAAAAAACACATCGAAGCGGCACCCGAGAAACCGGCGAAGAAGCAAAGGAACTAGCGGTTTACTCTCAGGTACAGAGCAGAGCAGTTTATCCAAAATTATTATGTGTCTGACGATTCAAAATTCTGCAAGTTTTGCCAGCACACGATTGAATGAACACAAAATATACGTGCAAGGATCAGTTCCATCCATCCATTAGCTCCTGCTTGGTCCGTAGTCGGCTCGCGGGGGCAACAGCTTCAGCAGAGGGGCTCAGACCTCCCTCCCCCCGGCCGCTTCCACCAGACCAGCTGAGAGATATCATCTCTCCAGCGGGTCCTGGTCTGCTCCGTGGTCTTCCAACGAGGATCAATGAATAAGTGAAAAGCACAAACGTAAAAAGGCGAGAGTCACTCAACAAGCTAAACACAAAGACGCTGATAATTATTTATTTAAACGGCTGTCTGTAATAGATGGAACACCTAAAGAAAAAAAAACACCCGGGCACACACTCATACACACAACCATTGTTCAGTGTTCACTGCTTTGGATTTCATAGCATCTACATCAGCTGTAGTAAATATAGTTTTTTCTGTTATCGGACACAGTTTGTCATGACATACCTGAAAAATATCATGTACGTTATGACAAACTGTCTGATAACAGAATAAATTAAACAAACTAAAATGATTAGTTTACTGCTGTTGCAATTTTTCTTTTTTGCACTTTAAATAGATTTTACCCATTTGAATTATTTTTTTTCTTATTTATTACATAGAAAAAACTAGATTTTTTTTGTAAAAAAAAATGTTTTGTTGGACACAATATGTTTAAAAGTATAAAAACATTAAAGTTTACAGTTATAATTGCATAAATTGTCTATATTTCATTACTTTATATACTGTTTTGGGGTTAAATTTGCATAAAATGCTTAAAACGGAATTCTCAAAAATTAAAAACCGAAAAACACAGAAAATGAAAAAAATTTAAATGGAATTTGAGAAAAAATAAAACGGATTTCATAGGGCCCTACTTCACTGTTACGGAGCGCTTTATGAGCAACACCTGTCACTGAGCAGTACGAAAGGGTGTAAAATCTGACAGGTGAGCACTTTATAACCTCTTCTACATCCAAACTGATGAAAAAAAAAAGCCATTTCGGTATCTTTGGGGCTTGGTTGTTGACCTAGTGGCTGCGGTTGACAGGAAGGCTACACTATTTCAGATAACCACCTTTTTACGATGCCTTGTAAGAAGGAGGAAGAGAGCCAGCAGGCGTTAATGTGAAGTTAATGTGTATTATTTGGGGGAGAACTGGGAGAATTGGGCTACTGGGACATGCATCAAATAATGGCAGTTTCAGCTCACACTTACAGTGGCAAGAAAAAAGTATGTGAACCCACTGAAATTGCTTGTTTTCTGCTTTAATTTGCCATAACGGGATCTGAACCAGCAGCAACTTCAACAAGCTCTTTCACAGGGTATATACAGCAATCTTTGAGTCAAATTTACTACCATTTAATACCTTTTTTTACTACCTTCAGATTTTTTTTACAACCACTACGACATCGAGCTGCACCAAGTATCAATCAGAAAGATTTTTTGACATGCACGTAGATTTTACTTTACTTGATGCACTAAGTCTTCAGCCTTCCCATGACCCAAGAACTGAGACCCGAAGTATCTGGTCCGAACCTCTCCATCCTCCCAATAATGGACATGGATGTCCAGTTGTTTCTTTTTGTTTGATTGTTGAGGCTTTCGTCGAACATAATCACAAAGGCCCCAGCCTGGCTGGTGTTTTTCGTCAGCTGCTTTTTAAAAAATGCCCCGAGGTCAAATCGAATAATTTAACCAGTTTTGTCCTTGCCACAGGTGAACGACTTGGTTACATCTGAGTAGTCATTGTGCTTGGTAATATACAAGATGACCAACAATTTAAATGTGAATTTTAAAAAGTAAAGGTTATTAAGTTAATAATAAAATTAAGTTATAAGTGAAAACATGTAAACTCAGTCAAGCCCATTAATCTGATTAATTTAGCAACTACTTAATTCAGTTAAGGGCAATTTGTACAAGAAAAAAAAAAATAATTGCAACTTCATAATTTTTGTTCAAAACAACGGCAAATTAATTTATAGGAAATATAGCGCCTTGCAAAAGTATTTGGCCCCCTTGAACTTTTCAATTTTTTGCAACATTTCAGGCTTCAAACGTGAAGATTTTTTTGTCAAGAATCAACAAGTGGGACACAAATGTTAAGTGGAACAAAATGTATTTGACATTTTAAACTTTTTTTAACAAATAAACTGTAAAGTGGGGCGTGTAATATTATTCATTCTCCTTGCATTAATCCTCTGTAGCGCCACCTTCTGCGGCAGTTCCAGCTCCAGTCTCTTGGGGTTTGTCTCTATCAGTTTAACTCATCCAGAGACTAAATTCTGGTCCATTCTTCCTGTAAAACAGCTGGAGCTCAGTGAGGTTGGATAGAGAGCGTTTGTGAACAGCAGTCTTCAGCTCTTTCCACAGATTCTGGACTGGATTCAGGTCTGGACTTTGACTTGGCCGTTCTAACACCTGGATATGTTTATTTGTGAACCGTTCCATTGTAGATTTGTCATCATGTTTTGGATCTTTGTCCTGTTGGAAGATAAATCTCCGTCCCAGTCTCAGGTCTTCTGCAGACTCCAACAGGTTTTCTCCCAGAATGCTCCTGTATTTGGCTCCATCCATCTTCCATCAGTTTTAACCATCTTCCCTGTCCCTGCTGAAGAAAAAGCAGGCCCAGACCATGATGCTGCCACCACCATGTTTGACAGTGGGGATGGTGTGTTCAGGGTGATCAGCTGTGTTGATTTTACTCCAAACATATCGTTTTGCATTGTGGCCAAAAAGTTTGATTTTGGTTTCATCTGACCAGAGCTCCTTCTTCCACATGTTTGGTGAGTCTCCAGGTGGCTTATGGGAAACTTTAAACCAGACTTTTTATGGATATCTTTGAGAAATGTCTTTCTTCTTGCCACTCTTCCATAAAGGCCAGATTTGTTCAGTGTAGACTGATTGTTGTCCTCTGGACAGACTGTCCCACCTCAGCTGTAGATCAGTTCATCCAGAGTGATCATGGGCCTCTTGGCTGCATCTCTGATCAGTCTTCTCCTTGTTCCAGATGAAAGTTTAGAGGGACGGCCAGGTCTTGGTAGATCTGCAGTGGTCTGATACTCCTTCCATTTCAGTCTGATTGCTGCTCAGAGCTCCTTGAGATGTTTAAAGCTTGGGAAATCTCTTTGTATCCACATCCAGCTTTAAACTTCTCCACAACAGTATCTGGGACCTGCCTGGTGTGTTCCTTGGTCTCCATGATGCTCTCTGAGCTTTAACCAGAACCCTGAGACGATCACAGAGCAGGTGTATTTATACGGAGACTTGATTCCACACAGGTGGATTCTATTGATCATCATCAGTCATTCAGGACAACATTGGATCATTCAGAGATCCTCACTGAACTTCTGGACTCAGTTTGATGCTCTGAAAGTAAAGGGGACCAATAATATTACACGCCCCACTTTTCAATTTATTTTTATTGTTGAAAAAGATTTAAATATCCAATAAATTTCACTCCACTTCACGATTGTGTCCCACTTGGTGTTGATTCTTGACAAAAAATTGAAATTTTATATCTTTATGTTTGAAGCCTGAAATGTGTCAAAAGGTGAGAAAAGTTCAAGGAGCTGAAAACTTTCAGAAGGACCTGAACAATCCATTGGGTCTGGACTCGTCTCCTCTTTAACATGTGTATATGCAGAGGCAGTTATTAGATTATTAGATGTTATTATTCTGGATGCATCAGTGAACCATTACATTTAGTATTTTTTTCCATGTTTTGGGTGGTTGCTTCAACAACATTCAGAGAAAACGTCCATCCTTAGAGCTGATCAGACAGACGTTTCTAGAACTCTGGAGCTGTCATGTGTGCTCATATAACTGGCCTGCTGAGTGGAAACGGACAGATTTGTAAAGCGTTTTTATTAACGCTGCTTTTTTTTTTTTTTTTACACGGATCTACAGCGGTTGAGCGACCATAAATGATCAGTCGCGTTTCCACATTGAACGAGCACGCGCATATTTTCAAGTCGTAAATAAAACCGGTCATCGGGGCCGCTACGTCCGCAGCGCTGTGGCTGTTGCTCCGGGAAAGCAGTTGCTTTATACCCGGCGTCTCCTTCGTGATGGCGAAGAGCTTTTTTTCTTTTGCTGCTATAGACTAACTTCTTGGAGCACAACACAGTCAGGTACCAGGTAGCTTCTGGCAGCAGCTCCCAAACCGGCTCTGTCCCCTGTCCCTCTGTCCCCTGTTCCTCTGTCCCCGCCCAGAGACACTTGAATTTTGCCTCCGTTCTTCTGATTGCGGGAGAAAAAACCACCGGCTCACCTCGCCTGCGTTTTAGACCACTCAGAAACAACATGTTTCTGTGCGTGTTTTTTTTTCCCTAAATCATAGTCAAAAGCCGGAGATCCGGCATGCCTGAATACTTTAACCCCTGCGCATTCGTTTTTGAAGTAGCGGCGCAAGCAAGAAAGGATTTATTTTATTTTGCCTATTTCATAATAATGAAACAGTCATTGCCCAAAAGAAAAAAAATAATACCTATTCTTTAGAAATAATACCTTTTGACCAAATTTATCACTTTTTAAGGCCATCAAATTTTGCGTTTTTCATTTATCACTTTTTAATACTTTTTAAAACCCAGCGGAAACCCTGTTTCAGCATCTCTGGATCAGAGCAGCACAACATGACAGGAATCTCAGACCGTTCCTCTTTCCAGAATTGCTTCAGCTCAGACTAGAGGTCTTCACGGGTCCACTTTCATGGACCCGAACCCGAATAGACCCGTGAAAATTCGACCCGTAACCAACCCGACCTGAGCTATTATCATAAGTTCGGGAGTTCGAACCAGAATGGACCCGCAATATTTGGACCCGGAACCGACCCGACCTGAGTCTTTAGTTTCCGACCACGAACTGACCCGAGTTACCCGAATAGAACCGAGACAATACAGCCCATAGTTGCTTATGTTAAAAGTTGTCTAGCGTTGAATAAAACTTGATTTTCTTACCTAAAGTTGTCTTCTTCTACCCGGTTCAGTTGCTACATAGGCTACGTGATGTAAACAACAATAAATCCACGTCGTTATTTTCTTTGTGGATACAGATGCTATTGGTAGCAACTGCTAACGCTAATAGCCTACACCGGTCAGGACGTGTCGTGAATATGTTCTCTCATCCAGCGTTGTCATGTTGGTGATCTATTGTGCTTAACAGTACCGGGCAAACCGCTAATAATACGCTACGGCAACACGACTGTTTGATGACAAACACGCCACGTTAATAAATAATCATTAAACTGCCCTGAATCCTGACATTGGCTGCCACCACCAATATGCCTCTCTCGAGTATACGCGGACCCAGCCTGTCAGGGAGCACTGACCGGACCCGAGACTAACTGTACTGATTCTGACCCGAACCCGGAGTCACCTCTTTTGAATGGACCCGAGACCCGATTCGGATTGGGTCGGAACCTCGGGTTTTCGGGTTGTTCCGAAGACCTCTACCTCAGACACATCTGCAGGACATCTGCTTCAGTGTTTTGGGTTGTCGTTCCCCTGTGACATCCAGCTTCAGCTGATGGACACCATCCTGGAGGACAGTTTTGTAAACTTGAAAATTACTTTACAGCCCAAGCAAGTGTTAAGCAAGACCGCACCATGATGCTCCGTTCATCTATTCTTTCCTGAACAATTCCCACTTGTATCATCAGAACACAAAACATTTTACCGTTGCATTACGCTGATGGATGAAATGAACTGATCCCCATCAGCTTGTCAGCAAAGATCTGCACAGTTCTCTTAATGATTCATTCATCTGAATCAGAAGCTCTGAAGTAGGGAACCACTGAAGACAGCCAGGACTGGATTTACCCGTCCCTGATCTAGTCTGTCTGACTGATGGATGGCCAAACGCTTAGAGATGACTCTCCATTCCTTTCCAGCTTCAAGCACGTCAACTACTCTTGACACTATGGGCCCTATCTTACACCTCCTGCTACCCAATACCCATTACCTCCAAATTGCAGATTTAAGAGCCTCTGTCAACTGCAAATGCAATCTTCCGCTCCCAAAACCTGCTACCCATTATGCCAGCTCCCTTACGCATATTGTGGGTGCGGCAATGGGCGTGTCTCTTGCGCTTTCCACAAATTCGGTATCTTGCAGTACCTGTATCTCGCAGATTTTGGGTATTGGGTAATGGGTGGTCTGACCACCCAATACCCAAAATCTGCGAGATACCAGTACCGCAAGATACCGAGTTTGTGGAAAGAGCAACTGGCATGTCGGCGCGTAAAAGAGCGCGTCCAAATCCCGTCATTGCGCGTCCACCCAGTCACATGTGGACTGCACAACCGGCTCTACCTCTCGATTATGCATCACTGTATTACTTGCATACGTTATTATTCTCTTATGGGCAGATGATGTCTGTACAGCTGTGGCATGATCTCATTCAGATGTTTGCTGTGGAGGAAACGAGGAGATCACAGAACTCTGTTGTGGAGTTTCTTGTACTGTGCGCCTCCCTCTGACCTTCTCCTTGTGCACCGGAACACCCGAGATGCGCTCACTGGTAGAAGGTAGATGTCCTCATACGTGTTCCTCTGGCTCAATGCTCATCCAATGATCCGTACTGCAGTATTTTAAAAAGCACCGCTCCCAGCGGCTATGCATCTTGGCGCAGCTGTGCTCCTTGATGCGTCTTGGTGCAGGGGATATGTTCAAGATAACTCAAAAAGTTATGGATGGATTTTGATGACATTTTCAGGAGTTGTCAGAAATGTGAAAAGGAAGAACTGATTTTATTTTGGGTGTGATCCGGAAGAAATCCTGGATTCTGGATCACTTTCAAATTTTCGATAACATTGCGCTGTTTAGTTGTTTCTTGAACCCTAAAGCAACCACAATGGAGAGACAGGAAGGGAGTTCTGGAATTTTAAGAGTGTAATTCTCTCAGATGTAAAAAAAGGAGGATTCAAGGTTTGGCAGCCAAACCAACAATCCAGGGGACGACGAAGGCAAGGAGGTGGCACTGCGAATGGCTGGATCAGGTGTTTCTATGGGAAGATCTGGCAACGAGTCTGGTTAAATGATGACTGAATAGGTACAGGTGTGCAGTGCCACACCTGGGCTGCTCGTCAGATGGGAAGGTGAAACATAGGTGGATCTGAGTGTCTATGTAGAGGGTTGAAGGTGGGGCAGTGGGTTGTGCGCAGGAGCCCCATGGAAGGTTGCAGTTCACAACCCGGCTTGAGACCATAACATGCGCTCAATGGGCCGGAAATTTTGTTTCTCAACATCTCCATTAATTATTGCCCACAGCTCATTAAATTTCACTCAGGTATTGACCATGAAAACCTCTATAAAATTTCAGAGGCTGATCCGGATCTGATCCAGAAGGCGGATTTTATCGCAATCTGTATATCTGTATGGGAGAACTGTTGTGCTTGGCGGAGGTCTGCACTCTCTGAGTGCTTTTCTAGTTAGGAAATGCTTTCCTGGAAGTTCACTGGCTCTATTTTTTTTCTGAGAAGTTTGTTGGAACTTCTTGGAGTACAAAAGAAACGATTAAATCATTTGCTCCACATTAGTTAGAGCTAGTTATGTATATATCAGTGCAGAGGAGGAGGAGGAAAGAAGAGGAGGAAGCTCTACAACAGAGTCCCAGACCAGCTGCCCATGAGAGCTGCTCCGATCTGGGTGAAACGACGCTCCACATTAGTTTGCAGGTACCGCAACCTGCTCTTAAAGGCAATGGCAACGGACGCACTGATTGGTTAAACAGGTGGAACGCCCTAACCACTCCCATGCATAATGTGTGCATAATATAGTGGTTGGTGCAGGTAAGATCGTGGGTTTCGGAAGGTGCAAGATTGCGTTCTTTGTGGGGGAACACCCCTCCTGCTTCCTGCTATCCCTTAATAGCAGGTTTAGGAGGTTTGGTGCAAGATAGGGCCCTATGTCTTCAGAGAGCATCCATCCATAGATCTGCTTCAATTCAGAGTGACGGGAGTCTCCTCTTGGAGCATATCCCAGCTGTAAGCACGTGGGTAGTACTCGCAGAGCATGCCAGTCCATAGAGCTTCAAAGAGTGCAGATTGACTCCTAAATTCAATCCAAAACCACTAGTCAGCCTCAAATGCATGTGTTTTGGAGGAAGCTGAAGTACCCGGAGGAAACCCACACCACCACAGGACAAGCATAGCAACCCAGATTTGGGGCCAATTCCAATTCCTCCCCCTTACCCCAAATCTCAACCCTTGCCCTTAACCCTCAGTCTTTGGCCCTCAATCTTAACCCTCCAAAGTAAGGGTAAGGGCTATCTCGTGACTTAGAAATGGGACACCCCTTGAGTGCAGTTACGTCTTCAGACTGTGGGGGGCGGCCTTACGCCAAAGCTACATCCAGTCTGTCAAGAAAATGACAACAAGTAGAAGAAAGAGAAGAAAACATAGAAGAAGAATAAGATAATATAGATATATATAACGAAGACAGTAAGATAGATTCGTAACATTTATATCTTTATTAACTACGAAAATATGTACATTTGTAGCTCGCTTTTTTCGGCGCCAACCTTTTCGAAGACGTCTTTGGCGAAAATACGCATTGCCTTCTGGGTATCCCTTCCTACCAAGGGTGGTGCCGGAGAATCTCAATATTGAGGGTGATACAGCCCTAGAACTTGTCCCTCAACTTGACTTTCTAAGAATCGGGACAGCACTGGCACTTCACGGGAGCGCGCATTTTTGAGACTGAGGGTTGAGATTGAGGGTTAAGGGAGGAATTGAAATTCACCCTTGATCTAAACCAGACTCTTCAAGCTGTAAGGAAACAGCGTGCTGGCCATTCTGCAACATAAAAGTCTGAAACATTTTCATTTAGACCGAAGGCTGTAAGGCAGCAAAGTACGGATAAGAAATGAGTTTTGTAAGGCCTGTGATGGACTGGTGACCTGTCCAGGATGTTCCCCACCTGTCACTGAATAGAAACCTGGAATAGGCTTCCTGTGACCTTAAAGGGTACTGAAGGGTTATACTCTATGGATGGATAAATCTATGGAGAATTGACCTTTCGGTAAGCACTGCCCCCTTCCTAGTTACTGTTGCTAGGTGTTGCTTGTGACCGTCCACACAATCAACTGAACGTGGGAAAAAGTTACAGAACACACCTACATTTACGTCAAGTTAAGTTAGCTTTGTTTATTAGATGATTTATTAAACCACCGTTTAGTAAAAGTAATGATTTAGCAGCATGGAGGGTGATGAGTGAAAACATCTCTCCTTTAGCATTCCGGCTAACTTGCTACCCAGCTATCAGCCTGCCTCGTTGTCTACAAATATATATGGCCCTGGATATTTATTTTGTTAGGTATAAGGTGAGGCTAGTGATATTAACATCACTTTATTAATTATATTAATACAATGTTGCGACTGTCTGGTGTTAACATAGCTCTGGTGTGGGACAGACCTATGGACCAGAGCTAATGCTAACAGAGAACTCATCACCCTCCCTGCTGATAAATCATATCATTACTTTTACTAAACAGTGGTTAAATCAATCATCTAATAAACAAAGCTAACTTACCTTGAAGTAAATGTAGGTGTGTTTTGTAACTTTCTCTACGTTCAGTTGATTGTGTGGACGGACATAACTTAACCCACAGCCTGCATTCTCCAGCGTTTGTTTTATCTTGGGAAAGAGAATAAAAATGTCCCTCCAAATGTTGTGGACACCTCGAGTCACTGTTGCAGGTCCCCAGCAGCAATATTTTACCACGGCGTTATTCTAGTGTAATGTAAATACGGTTGATAGTAGGGGTGTAACGGTACACAAAACTCTCGGTTCGGTACGTACCTCGGTTTTGAGGTCACGGTTCGGTTCATTTTCGGTACAGTAAGAAAACAAAATGCAAAATATAAATGTGCTAGTTGTTTATTACACACTTTTGTGCTTTTAAAACAATAAGAACATTAGCCTATAAAAGCTAGAATTTTGCTCAAAAATATAAATACAATATTCTGAAATGTAGATATTTTGAAAAACAAAATAAAAATAAGGCAGCACGGTGGCTTAGTGGTTAGCACTGTTGCCTCACAGCTAGAAGGTTCCTGGTTCGAACCTCGGCAGGGGGGGTCCTGGATTGAACCTCGGGGCCTTTCTGTGTGGAGTTTGCATGTTCTCCCCGTGCTTGCGTGGGTTCTCTCCGGGTACTCCGGCTTCCTCCCACAGTCCAAAGACATGCATGTCAGGTTAATTGATAATTCCAAATTGCCCATAGGGTGTGAATGTGAGTGTGAACGTTGTGTCTGTATGTGTGACCCTGCGATGGACTGGCGACCTGTCCAGGGTGTACCCCTGCCTTTCGCCCGTAGATGGCTGGGATAGGCTCCAGCAGATCCCCGTGACCCTTCAAGGATGAAACGGGTATAGAAAATGGATGGATGGATGGAAAATAAAAATAATATTGGCTCAGACTTTTTCTTAAAGAAAATATCCATCTGATGTGCAAAATTGAACAGTTGCAACACTGAACAGTTTCAAGTTGTT
The DNA here is from genome assembly GCA_018398805.1 of Hirundichthys speculiger. Lineage (NCBI taxonomy): Eukaryota > Metazoa > Chordata > Actinopteri > Beloniformes > Exocoetidae > Hirundichthys > Hirundichthys speculiger. Next base: position 82,711 of record JAGFBZ010002247.1, read on the forward strand.
GCTCAGAATAAATAACATGAATAAGGCTCAGACTGTTTCTTTAAAAACAAATCATTGTATTTTTTCATAAAGTCCCAGTATGATTTTCTGGCTAAAATGTGGACGAGAAGGTAATTGATATCGGGGCTCAAATACTTTTATCATGTGTTTGAAGCCAGCGTTTAGGGATTAAGGTCTTAAATCTGCAGCTATAAAACACAACTTCGGCTCCCCGGTGAAATATAAACAGGGACAAAGAGAAGTTGATAAAACCAAAGTGGTTTGCCGACATTGTTCATCCGAGATCGGGTATGTTTCTGGCAACACGTCTAACCTGTTAACTCATTTGAAACGGCACCACCCCAGCGTGGACATCGCTATAAAAAGAGAAAGACGGCCGATTACAAACACAGTTTCCCACCACATTTAACACTATGTCGCGGGAGGCTTATTGCCAATGCTGGCGGCATTAGCATTAGCCACGACGTCCGCTACAACTGCTGTTTGTTGTGCTCCATGCGGTCCTCTACTTAATATGTCCGTGTGGAAACTCGTTCGGTACGCCTCCGTCCCGAACCGACCACGTCATACCGAACGGTTCAATACAAATACATGTACCGTTACACTCCTAGTTGATAGGCATCGGAAAAATGGCAAAATAACATTGTCCTTAATGGAGGAGCAGCGAGAATGTCCGACCTAGCAACAGTAACTAGGAAGGGGGCGGCGCTTACCGAAAGGTCAATTATTGCAAGGCCCTTTGCTTTTGATGTATAGTCTGAGTCAAAATAGTGTTTTTTTTAAACTATATGGCTTGTATGAAGTATTGACTGCTCTGCTACTTAAGTGGAAACCAAGTCCTTGTAGGGCATTTGGGAAGGCTGTTAGGACTAGGGATAGCATGCCAGGAACCAGTCTCAACTCCCCTGGTGTTTTGATCCAGAATATAAATTAATAACCTTACTGTATAATCAGGCCAGGTGTGGTCACCTCTGTTTTGAGGTCCTTTAATTAGTTGTCTTGGTGGAATAGAGGAAGGGAGGGACAGGAACACTTATCACCAGGTCCAAAGATAAGTCCTTATTCTTTCTTCACTTCTTTTTTTCCACCGTTCCATTTCCTTTTTTTTTTTCTTGCACTGCTTCTCAAACATTTTATTCTCTATAGGCTCCACCACGAGAACCTTTTAATAATCCCACAGCAATTTACAGAGACTTGAACTGAACTCATCTCCAGGTACTGGCCCAATAATGATGGCAGTAAACCCCGTATTCCCTCAACTTCAGCTATTGATCTTAAAGCCAGGCTAATGGGGGCGAGAAGGTCATCTCTGCACCATTTTTTTTTTTTTTTGAGGGACACTTCCCTGCACTGTATGTAATTAAGCTGCACCCAGATCAATTAAACTGACAAGCTCAAGCAGTGACATCTTCAAGCAATGGAACCTAAAAGGAAATAAATTGAATCATTTACAAAGTGATAGACATTAATTGCTCACTTTAACCCCTAAATACAGCCAATTAATTTTACTCCATCATAGCAAGTCGATCAGTGCAGATAATTGGGTGTTAATTAATTTCATTTTACTTCAGGCATACAGAGACAAAAGCAGGTTTATTTTTCATGTTATTTTTTTTTAAAATTTCAGTTCGGACACTTACATTATATTTTTTATTTGATAGCATTATATGCAAGGTTAGGACCCACTCTTTTAGTCCCGATTAATGATTTCTTTACTGTAAATCATAATAAAATAACATCTAATCATAGCAGACACCAGGACAATTCACTCTCAAACTAACATTAACATATAACCTTTTCCAACAAGCTGCAGGGGTCTGGTTTGGGTTTTGTGTTTTCGGGGATTTTTCTGGGTTCTTCTTGCTTCTTGTTTCCTGTTTGGTTGCATCCTGTTTTACTTTGAAAGCCGTCCAGTCCTGGGATGGTTGAAAACTGTCCTCACTGTTTTCCATGCATGAAAAATGTTAATTACTGTGGAATGTTGTGAGGAGTTAATTTTTTTTTTTTTTTAGTTTTAATACCCATTTCCACACTGATGTGGAACACTAATTGCTTCTCTAAAACCATGAGGCCTGCTGATGCCTTTCCCTTGTGGCATTGTGTTAATACACACCTGAATGCTGCAGACACGCAAACTAACAAAATATCTGCTTTTATAGAGATCTGCCTGTGACTGTTTTAATTTATTTTCTTTTCTTTTTGTGAATAAATGTGATTTAACATGAGTTGAAAGGCTGTATGCTCTTGTATTTCCCTAATACAACCAAATGATTTGTATCATGTTTTTATACACAAAACCCATCAAATTAAAAGAGCGGGCACTGGCTCGTCAATGACATCAATGTGACCGCAGGGCTTGAAATTAATTAAGTATTGCTGCTTTGAACAATAACCTCCCGTTGTTCAAAGCAACAGTGGGAGGTTGCTGGAACTGAGGTTACAAACTCAACTGGTGCCGCAGCACACCAGTGTGGCGAGAGAAACAATAAAATATAGAAGTCACGATAAAGAGATCAATCCTCGGGCATCGAAACATTGCCTCTGACATCTCTGTTGCCTCCTTGCACTTTTAGGTTCCAGACTGATTTGGAGCCAGTTTCCACTCTTGAAGTATTTACGTTTTTCCTGCCGAAGCAGCAGCTTTCAGTCAGAGCAAGACAAAGAGTGAAGAAGTGTTTCCATGAGGGCCTGGGGGGGGGGTCGGATTACAGCGACCAAACAAACCAACAAAAACTTTGTGACCACAGTGTATAAAAGAAAACACCGCCAGCGTCGACCAGTCTAATTCCATGGTGAACAATTAAAATCTGAGCGTGAAACTCAACCCGTTGACTTTTACGTCTTTTCCTGCCATCGGCAGGGGTTAAATTGGGCCGGGGCTGTCCAGGGTTGAGCCCCGGCACATAAGCCCGGAGCGGATGGCATATGATCACGCACACATCAAAAGCAACAAACCCTTTTCACGATTTTCAGTTCTGAATAATTAAATATTGTTTTATTAATCAATAAACCCATGACTTTTATTAGATAGATCATAGTTTTCCTGATAACAAGACGACATGTCAAAGCTATTTAGAACAGAACCTGCGATCAGAGATTCTGGTTTCCGGAACACTGCATGGGTTGCTAGTTCTGCTTTTTATAAGGGACTTTGTTGTTTTTTTTTTGTGAGCTTGCTTTAAAAAGAAATCAGAAGTTGTGGTTTGCGGGTTTTGGGGCTTGTATTTCAGCGTTGTGACTTGTTTTTAATTTTCCCCGTACACCGTCTCCCCTTTTACCTGCATACTTTAATCCATCAATGATGCACCAGGCACACAGCGCAGATCTGGCAACGCACGGCAGAGAAAGTCAGAGGGAGCAACTCGTAGCAGCCTTTTTCATAAACTATTTTTGTTGACATTGCTGAACTTCACCTTTACGGACGATCTGTCTCTGACATTGGCCATTATAAAATACGTTTTATATTCATTTATTTTTTTGGTCTTTGTCGCTTGTTTGGGGCTTGTTTTCAAGGTCCAGGTAGCTTATTTGTCTGGCAACAATTCCCTCCTCAATAGGCTCCGTTCTCCTCAGTGGTAGTTGAGACTGTCTACTATAAACTCGGTTGACACGGCGTAGAGCGAGTGGAGGCAGGCAGACAAGGTACGTGACATTGAAAAGAGGTGCTTGGACGAACTGTCTGTGCATTTGGCGAGTTCAGTTTCCATAGTTCCCAGTTATGGACAGAAATTAGCCAGGGGAAGGGGGAGATGTCAGCTAAAGTTAGCTGTTTTGGTTTAAGATTGTGCAAGCCTTCAAATTTTCTCACTGAACATTTCTCTTTCACATTTTTCACCTGTAGGCATGTGACAAGATTTAATATGATATTGCTCAACCTACATCTGTAAAGTCAGCTAACAACTTATTAAAATGCACCAGAATTCAGCAAATAACATGTATGATAATAAAAAACTTCTGGGGGAGGACCCCCAGACCCCTCACTAATCATATCCTTCAAACCATTGTACAACAACCTGTACAACCTGTTACACTGGCCAACCAATCTACATTCAAACTGCCATAATGTGTGTGTGTGTGGGGGGGGCACTACAGGACACACATAGGCCTACCACACACAGATAAGGTGGATATCTGTGCAATATGATATGGTTATCAAATTAGAGGGCTATTTTCCAAAAAGTATATTGGGCAGGGTGGAGGGGGCAGGGGGGGTACGAGGCAGAGCCCCCCCACATAACCAATCCCAATTTAACCCCTGGCCGTCGGTATTTTTCATATTGCAGCTTGGCTCTGATTGGTGACTGAGCCCACCCAGACTGGACCCCAACCAACCAGCTCGTCCAACATGTCTTGTCTCAGTCTGCTCTCTCAAAGATGTGTTGGATGCTGTCAGCATTTTCTGGTCTGATGTGGTTGGAGTTGAACTACCCAACCAAACTGAGAGGCATCAGCAGCTAACCTCTTTCAGACTAGTTTTACAGAATCATATGAAAATAGCAAGAGTAAACAAAAGTATAATGTCAGAGTGACATTTTTACGAGACTCCAGGCTCCTAGCATTACTACAGAGAAAGGACCTTTGGCTGTAGCAATCACCAGAGCATATAATTGATTATCTCCCTGATGGAGGTTGCAGATCAGCTTTTTATTGGAGCAATGAGAAAGTCACTTTATTAGAGCTCCAAGTTATGACTCCATCAATGAAATTGCTCTCATCATCAAAAGTTAATTTGGCAAAACCGATGTCTCTGCTGTCAAAATATGCCTTTATGATGCAGTCAGGATTGTGGATCGTGTTGGCAATGGCTTCTGATGTTTCTCTAAATCAGGGGTCTCAAACTCATTCCTGAAAGGGCCGTGTGGCTGCAGGTTTTTGTTTCAACCATGCAGGAACACAGCTGAGTTGTTTTAGTCAATCAATTAGTTGTCTTCACTGAAGGTCTGAACCAGTTCAGTTGATTGAGTGAAACAACTCAGCTGTGTTTCTGCATGGTTGGAACAAAAACCTGCAGCCACACGGCCCTTTCAGGAATGAGTTTGAGACCCCTGCTCTAAATCATTACCTGGTGACTTTTTTTATCTGAAGATCCACAAACAACAAAACACAGAGTCCAGTGAAAGAAAAACTGAGAAAGAAATCAGGAAAGATTTCCTGATTCCAGAGAGAAAGGGGGGAAAGGTAGAGCTACGCTGGTACAGGATGGATGAAGTGAAAGAATAAAACTTAAATGACTATCAACACAAATACATAGAAGATAATGAGAAGAATGAAGCGGAGAGATCCTGGAACAATACATTCATCATGATCTTCTTTCTAAAAGTTGAATTTCACTCAGCTCCACATTCTCAGCATCATTAGCTTTAAGCAACCTATATAATGTCATACCTCATGGAGTTTTCTCTCTATATTTGGCAGCGAGACCCTAAAGCAACAGACATTTATCAGCAGTCAAACACTGATGTCTTCTGTGCTTTGATGGTTTGTTTCTGTGGCTTGTGTGGGTGGAGATCTTTCTTGTGTGGAGCTATTGCTGATCCGACTAACTACCCCGTTCTTCTCTCTCCACCAGAGGAACTGGGAACATGAAAGACTTCTTGTTTATGAGGAAAAATCTCCCTGAAAAAGGTTACTGCTTACCAGCTCTCGTAGATGATCAATGTTTTGACGTCCTGAGCGCACAGAAACACGTGACACGAGTCTTATCTGTGGAAACGTCCAGGTGGACGTGACGCGGTGACATCCAGGTGCTGCTAATCGTAAGGAACTGATCATGAAAGCAGGTGTTTTGGCTCGTAGCTGGTCTGGAACATGCCGGTGTGTTAACTCAATGTCAAAGGGATGGTTGTTGCTGCACATAAACCTAGATAAGGTTTAACATTTCCAAATGATTTGAAGATTTACAATTGACCTTTCGGTAGGCACCGCTCCCTCCCTAGTTACTGTTGCTAAGTCGGACATTCTCGCTGCTCTTACATTAAGGACAATGTTATTTTGCCATTTTTCCGATGACTATCAACCGTATTTACATTACACTAGAACAACGCCATGGTGAAATATTGCTGCTGGGGACCTGCAACAGTGACTCGAGGTGTCCAGAACGTTTGGAGGGACATTTTTATTCCCTTTAACAAGATAAAACAAACGGTGGAAATCTGCAGGCTTTGGTTCAGTTATGTGTCCATCCACACAAGCAACTGAACATGGGGAAAGTTACAAAACACGCCAACATTTACTCTAAGGTAAGTTTACTTTGTTTCTTAGATGATTGATTTAACCACCGTTTAGTAAAAGTAATATGATTTAGCAGCAGGGAGGGTGGTGAGTGAAAACATCTCTCCGTTAGCATTCCGGCTAACTCACTAGCCACCTATAAGCCTGCCTCATTGTCTACAAATATATATGGCCCTGGATATTTATTTTGTTAGGTATAATGTGAGTCTAGTGATATTAACGTCACTTTATTAATTATATTAATACAATGCTGGGACTCTTTGATGTTAACATAGCTCTGGTGTGGGACAGACCTATGGGCCAGAGCTAATGCTAACAGAGAACTCCTCACCCTCCTTGCTGCTAAATCATTTTACTTTTACTAAACGGTGGTTAAATCAATCATCTAATAAACAGAGCTAACTTACCTTGGAGTAAATGTAGATGTGTTTTGTAACTTTCACCACGTTCAGTTGATTGTGTGGACAGACACAACTTAAACCACAGCTGCATTCTCCAGCGTTTGTTTTGGTTTGGGAAAGGGAATAAAAATGTCCCTCCAAATGTTGTGGACACCTCGAGTCACTGTTGCAGGTCCCCAGCAGCAATATTTTACCACGGCGTTATTCTAGTGTAATGTAAATACGGTTGATAGGCATCGGAAATATGGCAAAATAACATTGTCCTTAATGGAGGAGCAGCAAGAATGTCCGACCTAGCAAGAGTAACTAGGGAGGGGGCGGTGCTTACCGAAAGGTCAATTAGAAAAAGGTTCAAGATGGCTGTCAGTCTTACAAGGTGTGGACGTCACGGTAAATTTACCCCTATGGTCAGAATGTGTAAGGCTCAGAGAAACACAACCCCAACTCCAAAAACCTTGAGACGCTGTGTAAAACATAAAAAAACAGAATGTGATGATTTGCTCGATTTAAGAATTTTTTCTAGGTAACTTAGAGACTTAGTACCAACTTGAAACTTGGTATATAAACAGATATTATCATTACCTTTCTGGTAGTATATTTAGTTTTTTGGTACATCTTGTCATATTTTGTCAATTGCCAATTGAATATCGACAATAAAATGCGAAATTCGTATTTTGCTGGGTCGTATGAGAACTAAAATACAATTGTTTCTGCAAATTCTTTATGCATTTTTATTCTATAGGAGAAGGAGATTGTTCAACAAAAAAAGTAAGTCTCAGCTACTATTACAAGGGGTCCAAATGGGGACTTGAAATGTGAACCGCACAAAGCGAGTGAAATTATTTTGGATGTTTGAAATTTATTTTAAAACAAACAGCAATGAATAGACACGTGAAACTGACCTCATACAGAGTGCACATACAGGACTAACATCATAAAAAAAATCAGCTCTCTAGCTTGTACGGTTTCGAAGATACAGCCCCTCAAAAATGGTAATAATTTTAAAAGCGTTAGGAATGTCACAAAAATGGCCGTACGGGCACTTTTTCAAAAATGTATAAATCTGAAGTTATTGCTAGTACCAGGCTAATATTTAACAAAGTTACTACATTATAGTCAAAGTTCAAAAGAAAAAAAAATCAAGCAAATCAGAGATGGTCATGCGGGAATTTTTTTTCTAATCTGCTGATTTGAGGTGGAATGACCCCCAAGCTTGTGACTGGCTTCTCAGTGATTGTTGGTATTGCCGTTCCATCAACAAAGAAGCGAAACCTGTCCACCACTTTTCCCCGCTTTAGCACCATGGACCTGGATTTTGTTGGTTTGAAGCTCATCCTAGCCCAGCGGATTAACTTCTCCAGGCCCTGTAGGATCTATCTGCACCCCGGCACTGATGTGGTGGTAACCGTCAGGTCATCCATAAAGGCACGGATGGGGGGTTGCCGAACTCCAGACTTAGACAAGGGGCCTCTACACTCAGTCTCAGCTGCTTTCACCAACATACTCATAGCCAGGGCGAACAGGATAACTGAGATCCTACAGCCAGTTATGATCCCTTTCTCGAGCCGATGCCAGTCAGATGTTACGCTCTCTGATGTAACTCTCAGCCTGAAGTTCCCATAATAGTTCAGGATGAGGTCCTTGAACTTGCGGGGAATGTGGTGATGGTCCAAGGTGGTTTCCCCACGCTTGTGGGGGATGGACCCATACGCATTGGCGAGGTCAAGCCAAAGCACCGCCAGGTCTCCATTCCCCTCACGTGCCTCCCTGATCAACTGAGTGACCACTCCGGTGTGTTCCAGACACCCGGGCACTCCGGGTATGCCCCCTTTCTGTACTGAGGTGTCCACGTAATTGTTCTTGAGGAGGAAGTCCGTCATCCTTCTGGCGAGGACGCTAAAGAAGATCTTTCCCTCCACACTAAGAAGTGAGATGGATCGGAACTGCTCCAGCTTGGTGGAATTCTCCTTTTTTGGAATCCAGATTCCCTCAGCCTGTCTCCACTGATCCGGGATGGTCCCTCTACGCCAAAACGCCTGCAGTAGGTTCCATAGGATTCTGAGGAGGTTTGGACAGCGCTTGTACACCTTGTAAGGCACTTGGCTGGGACCTGGAGCAGAACTTGCTCTGGCGGATGTTACCACCTCCTGGACTTCCCTCCAAGTGGGATCTGCAGTATTGAACTCCAGTACAGGGGCTGGTACGTTCCGGAGGGCTACCTGTGGTCCTAGCTCTCGCTCTCTGTCTGGGTCGCGGAGGGTGTTGAAGAGATGGTCATCTACCTCCCCCTTGGAACAGTCAAGATGCCCACTGCGCTTCTGCCCTAACAACTTCTTTGTGAATCCAAAGGGGTTGGAAATAAAGGAGGTCCGCTTCCTGGCTCTCTCAGTCCTCCGTCTCCTGTGCCATTCCGCCCTACGCAGGGTCGTGAGTTTCTTCCGGATGGTGAATCTAAGCTCTGCGAGAGGTGGCTTTTCCGCTGCACTTGCTGTCTTGAACTGCTTTGCTAGCGACCGCAGCTCTTTCCGCAGCTGGTGGATCTTATCTGCCCTACGGTTGTTGGTGTAGGTGGGCTTGCTGGACTTAGGCTCTTCAACCCCAAACCACTCAGCCTCGAAGCTTGTAATGAAACTCATACTTTATTCCAAATAGAACACATCAGATGCTGAAACTGCAACATTTTACCACCTCATGGAAAATAATAGCTCATTTAGACTCAGAGAAGATGCTGGTGTTTCTGGATGGTGTCCACATGCGTCTTCCTCTCTGATGGTCCAGCTTTAACCTGCATCGGTGGATTGTAGGTGAGCCGTGTTGACAGTGATTTCTGGAAGTGTTCATGTGTCCATCAGTGAAGTCCAGGAGAGATTCAGTTCTGCTGGAGGACCTGAAGATCTCCATCATCCAGTTTAGACCTTCATCCTTCTCTCTTGAACACAGACACTCCTCTGAATCTGTTGATGATATCGTGGACTGTAGATGGTGGATCTTAATATTTGTGAAATTGTTCCACAATCTCGAGATGCATTTTGTCTCAGATTAGTCAACATCTGTCCATCTTTACATCCAGTCACGTTACTGACCTGTTAATTAACCTAATTAGTTGTCAAATGCTCCTCTATTTGATTTGTACCAATTACTTTTCCATCTTTTTTGAGATGTTTTTGTTTTTTCCAACATTTTAGTTAAAAAAAACTGAAACTTGTTCATGTAAAACCTTTTTCTTCTAATCAAACCAGTTCATGTTTCATGAACGAGGTCTTCTGTGTTTCGGGCTGTTAATCAAACTAAAGGAGCATTTGATACTGAAAAAAGAAGAAAATCATCATTTCACAGCGTACTGCAGATTTCTATCCAGACTGACACTTTCTTTTCTGTCGTTCCAAGTATATTCTGTAGCTCAGGAAAGTGGGACACCTTCAGCTTCGTCGTGGTCTGTCAGATCATCTTCAATTTCATTCTTGTTTTTTTAATTGAAAATGTCAAGGTTTCGTCCCTAGAAGGACGCTTCATAGTGAAGCTCCTGTCCTCCATCATGAATGGGCTCCAGGGTACCGCATCCACCACATCCATCTCAAAGACCCTTTAAAAATAAAGACTCTTCTCTGTATTTTGCTGCTGTACAACAGCAATTTTTGCTGGCAGACATATTTTACTGAGGCGACACAGCTGCTGCTAATAAGCCTGAGCTTCAGCTTCCCGCTGATGGTCTTCTGATCTTCATGTTGAAACTGAGCGATGACACCGAAGATTGTTGACACCAAAGATCGTTGACAGCAGGTACGCAGTTGTCGGGGGGTGAGGTAGGACTGAAGAGCAGTAAATTCTCAATGAAGATTGATTTGTCTTCAGACACCCGCAGTAGAAGGATGGATTGAAACCAGACACGGCTCACAAAAGAAGAGCTCTTAGGTTCTTGGTCAGCAGGTGCACAGTTGAATGCAGGTTCTCCATACAGCAGGCAGGAGTGCTGCCCCAAGATCGAGCGAGTAGCCTGGCTTACAGTCACTACTGAACAGAGTCTTAAAGGCTTTAGCGACCTGTACTCAAGAATAATCCGAAAGGGATGAGGCAGAAGAATGGACTCAGGACAGGCAACGAGTCACGGAGCCGGCAGTAACAAGAGCAGGTAGCAGGAGCGGTGGATCCCACAGCCACAGGCAGACAGGGATCAGGAAACTGGATCTGAGCCCCAGACGAGAACAAGCATCCCTGGGGGGTCAATGTCAGGTGATGGTTGTTCGCCAGAGAGTGGCTCATACTACGATACCAATCAAGCAACGAGAAGGCTGCTTTTATGCTAGCTGGGTAACGAGGAACTTAGACTAAGACATTGGAGAGGAGAGAGGGAGGAGGGTAAAGGGTGTCCAGCGAAGCAGTCCGTGCACGCGCAGCCACCATTCCGCCCCGCGTGGCGGGGGGGACACAGCAGGAGCCAGCAAAGACGTTGAGCACTCGGGGGAGGGCTATGGAGTGGGGGATGGGTGGGAGGAGCCTGATGCGCATAAGACCTTGGAGAGTTCTTCGCATTCGGCCTTGAGTGAAGGCCACCCGGGGGAGCCACATTCAGATAAGAGAGATTGTTTTGGGCCAGGCTGACATGAGATTCCGTCTGCCTTAAGTCCTTGCTGGTTTCATCTCGGAGGGAAATCAATCCAAATAGCCGAATTTCAGGTCAATTCTCCCTGAGCAGTGCATGTAGTTTCCCCAAGTTGTAATCCATTTTTGATGTGAGTTTGAAAATCATCCCTTGTTGTGAACGATACTTTGTTCACTTACGTTGCAAATCGTATCCTGCATCGATTCGGAAAAGGACATCTTTCAGGACAGCTCTATATTTTACAGGACACGTGACGGTCCTCGTCTCCTAGTCGCCTCCGCCTGGATGTGCGAGTGAGTCGGTGGGGTTTTAAATATCATCCTACAGTAACATGCAGCTGTCACAGGAACCAACCAGGACTGAGGTCCACAGTCACGGTTAGTAGACACGAGAGAGTCATGAGACCGAGCGTGTCCTAAAGATTATCAAGTCTTCCTTCAAACTAAGTTGAATATGATATAGTTGGTGCCAGGGTTCGAATTACACAGTGACCCTTGGGGGAGCCCTATTTTACAGTGTGCACCATGACTTTCCCATGTGCACATGCACATATCACTATCCGAGTGCCGCCAATAACACATTCAGACTGTCTGTCAGCTCAGGAAAGCAGATGCTGTCTTTCCTGCCGCAAGGACTTAATTTACTTTTATAACAAGAAAATAAAAACACCACAAAAAGTTTGATTTCTTGTTCAGCAACAAATGCATTTTGTTTAATAATTGAAAAAGTAAACAATTGCCTGAATATAAGACCGCATGTAAAGATAAGAAATTATTAATTAAAAAAAAAAGCATAACATTTCTTTTCATAGTATTGATTTCTTCATTTTGGCACAAAACTTTAGGCTTTTTAGACCTTTTTGAATATTTCATCCACTTCTACCCTCTCAAGTATCCCAGATAAGAAACTACATTTTAAACATTTCCGTCCTTCTCTCTAAAATTGCACACATGAAATAAATAAATGAACCATACTACAACATGAGGAGGACATTTTTCACACAACATGATAAACCCACCAGTGGTGAATGGACAGCTCTTTGCGCATACGGCCCAACACGCAACAGCACAACATTACGGAGGCACACATTTACACTTTGGACTATTTCAGCAAACAACGCACACACATCCAGCAGCGCAATCCATGGTGCTGAAACAAGCTCCGATATTCAATTCAATTCAATTTTATTTGTATAGCGTCTGTTACAATGTCAATTGTCTCTCGGCGCTTTACAGAGACCCAGTGATTTCAAGTGATTTTCAATAAAACAATACCAGCGTCTTAGTTTGGGAACATAAATCATAAAAATAGTCTGATAAATCGGACCAAAGCCAGACCGACCACTAGCACTGACCAATTTGTAGTCGGTCCACTTGCACTGTTGTCAGTACTAAACGTGGCTGTTGTCTTCGTTTACTTCAAAAATTCAAACTTTCCGAGACTTGGCTGTTTCCGTTTGGACATTTTCAATATAATTTGAGGATAAGCCAAATATCATTCCCGTTCATTGCTTCAATTTCAAATACAGTATACCACCAAAAATCCCCTCAGTCCACCCATTCACTAATGAGGAGTTCATGTGCAGCTACGTAAATCTAACAATTCTCCTCCAGCGTCGCCACAGCTATAACAGGAATATATGGAATTATGTTAACTAGTTGAGGCAAATGTTTAGAAATATTGAACATTAAATAGCACATAAACACACACAGCCTTGACATGTTTATTCTTTCTATTTCAGGAACCTCAATGTGGAGAAAATAAAATATATCTTAAAGTGGACAATTCTTTAGAGCTCCCCCTGAATGTCTCAGGGCAGGCTCTCAGGGGAGCTCATGTCCCTCTCGGTAGAGCCGAGCTCCCCTTAGCTCCCCCGTAATTCGAACCATGGTTGGTGCCATCTTCATCCCATCAAGAATACAGTGAAAGAATCTGCAATGTGTGTGAAACCTTTTGTGTGTTGCCTCTCAAGAGGCATCGGAGACTTGAGCCTGTTTCTCCAAGACAATGGCCTTTTGTGAGAGATTTTGAAAAAACGAGGGCCCTTTCAAGTCTGCTGTAAGGCGTCAAAGCTCGACTCGCTTGTGCTTCTCACTCTTTCCAGAAAGGTTGCAACAGACACGTGCAGGTGTTGTGTCTATAAGCTGCTCAACATCATCGGTGTCTTAAACCCTCACACGGGTCACCAATTATGTTGTGGATATAACATGCTCATTTAGTCATAAAGGGGGTTATTACCAACTGTCTTAAGAGATAGCTGTTAATACCCAGAAATGTATTCACAAAGTTGATACTTTTTTTTTTTTTTTTTTTAGTTTGCACATCTGGTGGAATATTGCACAGACTGGTTCAGGGCGGTTATGGCTTTGGGGAAGAAGCTGTTCTTTAGTCTGTTGGTTTTGGACCTGATGACCCTGTAGCGTCTTCCTGAGGGCAACAGGTCAAATGGATTCCAAGATGGCGGACAAGGTCACGTGCTGACTTTGTCCCTTACCAAGTTGGCCGCCACCTCAAGCAATAAGAGTTTCAAGATGGCAGACGAGGTCACGTGGTAACCTCGCTCACGAGAGGTTGTTAGTAGGAAGGAAAAAGGAAAGACAAACCAGAGTAAAATCAACAAGGCTAGAATGTTTCGTAGCGACTAGCAACTCTGTCATTTTCCCACAGATGCAGCGATGGGAAGCCACTTCGCCGAACTGGGAAACTGAGATTTGAGCTGCTTTTTGCAATAAAAAACCCATGAATGCAATTGACCTTTCAGTAAGCACCGCCCCCTTCCTAGTTACTGTTGCTAGGTCGGACATTCTCGCTGCTCCTCCATTAAGGACAATGTTATTTTGCCATTTTTCCAATGCCTATCAACTGTATTTACATTACACTAGATTAACACTGTGGTGAAATATTGCTGCTGGGGACCTGCAACAGTGACTCGAAGTGTCCAGAACATTTGGAGGGACATTTTTATTCACTTTCCCAAGCCGAAACAAACACTGGAGAATGTAGGCTGTGGTTCGGTTATGTGTCCGTCCAGACAATCAACTGAATGTGGGGAAAGTTACAAAACACACCTACATTTACTCCAGTGGTTCCCAAAGTGGGGGTCGGGACCCCCCGGGGGGTCGCGGGACGCCGTGGGGTGGGTCGCGAAATGATTTCCATAAATCTTTTTTTTTTATATATAAATCTAATAAATTTAAAAAAAAATAAAATACAGAAAAATTCAGCCATAGTTGTAAAAATTATGAAACATGGTAGTTAAAATTAAAATAAAACTACAGATTTTCTTCCTGAGGTGATTAAGACAGATTAACATAGCATCATTTGCAGGTGTCAGGTTACGGCTCCACAGTAAACATCACAAAGCGGATGCTTTAATACCATTAACCATTAAAGTAATGTTAAAGTTAAGTTTGCACATGACAGTAATACTGTGCACTCATGTTACATAGATATTATTTTGACTGAGGTATTCTGCTTTTATCAAACAGTAAATTTCTATATGTAAAATCATAACAGGCTGCTCTGTTCTTTTGTGTTGTCGTTAAGCCCGTGTTTTGTGCGTATGGCCTGTGCGCACATTTTATTTTTCAGTCACATCCGGGGATAGTGGGGGTCGCCAGTCTCTGGCACCGTTATTTTGGGGGTCGTGGGTGAAAAGTTTGGGAACCCCCGATTTACTCCAAGGTAAGTTAGCTTTGTTTATTAGATGATTGATTTAACCACTGTTTAGTAAAAATAATAATATAATTTAGCAGCATGGAGGGTGATGAGTTCTCTGTTAGCATTAGCTCTGGTCCATAGGTCTGTCCAACACCAGAGCTATGTTAACATCAGACAGCCGCAGCATTGTATTAATATAATTAATAAAGTGGTGTTAACATCACTAGCCTCACCTTATACCTAACAAAATAAATATCCAGGGCCATAAATATTTGTAGACAACGAGGCAGGCTTATAGGTGGCTAGCAAGCTAGCCGGAATGCTAACGAGAGATGTTTTCCCTCATCACCCTCCCTGCTGCTAAATCAGATTACTTTTACTAAACGGTGATTAAATCAATCATCTAATAAACAAAACTAACTTACCTTGGAGTAAATGTAGGTGTGTTTTGTAACTTTCCCCACGTTCAGTTGATTGTCTGGACGGACACAACTTAACCCACAGACCCCCTCTTGAGAAAGAGAATAAAAATGTCCCTCCAAATGTTCTGGACACCTTGAGTCACTGTTGCAGGTCCCCAGCAGCAATATTTCACCATGGCATTATTCTAGGGTAATGTAATTACTAGGGATGCACCGATTGTGAAATTCTGGGCCGATACCGATACCGATGTTTAACATAACAACTTGGCCGATGGCGATGCCAATGTTTTTTTTGTTGTTGTTATTTATTCCTTCTTTTGTGCCACAGAAACATACAAGTTTTTCAGCTCTTCATCACACTATCTTTGCATGAGCAAAAATTCAATCAGATCAATTTATGAAACAAAAACAACCTTTAATGTCACTTTCTGGTTGACATTTAAGATAACCTTAGTTCACATGACAAGTGCTTTTCTGAAAAATAACTTTCTTGGACTGCTAACTAATCAATGAAAAGACTGTTTCAGTACTTACATTGCCCAACAAAATTATTTGAGTGGATTTAGCCTGATAAACAAAAACTTGCTCAATGAGAAGATTTTTTTCATGGCCCAAAAAAATATATTTTTGTGAAAATAAAAATACATCAAGTGTAAATGTAAAAACAAGTGGAAAATAAATAAATTATGTTATTCATTAATACAAACATAAATAGGGCTATCTTTCACCTTGTGTATTTCTCATACAGTATAAAACAAAAACTTGCTCAATGAGAAGATTTTTTTCATGGCCCAAAAAAATATATTTTTGTGAAAATAAAAATACATCAAGCGTAAATGTAAAAACGAATTAAAAATAAATAAATTGTTATTCATAAATACAAACATAAATAGGGCTATCTTTCACCTTGTGTATTTCTCATACAGAATAAAACATTATAGTGTTTCAGAACTCACAGGCTAGACCATGGGGCATCTTTATAAAACAAAAACAGTCCCATACAGTGTACCTCCACTTCTGAACATTAATGACAGATAAGTCACCTGTTGTATCATTGGCCTACTTCTTAATAAGATGCATGTTTTTCTTTACAAAGATAAGCATCTCTGCCTTGTCACAGCAAAGCCTGTTTCTCTTTTCATCCAAGACATGAGACACAGAGCTGAATAACCGCTCACATAGGTATTTGCGTGCCATTTGTGCGAGTTCTGGAAAACGCAGGTGGTTATTTCTCCAATAGCCGAGTGCACTCTCACCTCTGGGAATAGGGGTCTCTGCCAGGAAAATATCCAGTTGTTGGGACACAGAGGTACTTGGCCTCTCTGGTCCTTTTTCTTCCAGAATCTCCTCAAAAATGTCATGCAGAGAGGGCCCTGCTCCGTCGGATCGTTGCCTCTTGCGCTCTGGGGGAAATGCGCTCTCTCCATCGCGCGTCCCATCCTCGGCACCGGCAGCAGGCAACAGGTGTGCGTCAACTATTTCTCGAGCGCGTTGTTTAACATCCTCATCAAAGTAACGATCCTTGTATCTGGGATCCAGATAGGTGGCAATGCAGAACATGGGATCATACTCGATTTGATCGAAGCGTTTATTTACAGCCTCTAATAATGAAGTCTTTGTTGTTTTAACGCTGTGGTCTGTGTCAGCCTGCTTACTCAGAAGACGTCTCAGGGCTGTCACAGAGGGGATGACGTCGGCAGCTGATGCTTCTGATGAGCTAACTTGTCTTGTCGATTGTTCAAACGGGGAGAGAAGTGTTATAAAGTTTTCAATTAATTGCCACTGGTGCGCACTGAGAGAGGCCGGGAGGTCATAGTCTGCGGCGTATGTAGCAAGTGCGCGCTTTTGTTCCAGCAAAAGCTCTCCATCATATAAAAGGTACTATTCCAACGAGTGGAAACATCTTGCTGTAGCCTTTTTGCTTTCATTCCCAACTGGACCTGCACAGCCTGGAGACGCGAATAGGCGAGGGGTGAGTGTTTAAAGTGGCCGACGATTTTTCGGCAAATAGCCACAACATCCGTGAGGCTGCGCTGGCTAAAAACGCCATCATGGATTGCCAGTTGCAGTGTGTGTGCCATGCAGCCAAAACTAGCCAGACCACTGTCCATCATAGTTTTAGTCATATTCCTAGCATTATCTCTCACGACAACATGCACTCTGGTTTTGTCAATTTTCCACGTCCCGAACATTTTCTCAAATGCCTCTGAGATGGCAGATGCTGAGTGTGTACCTGTGAACTCCTGGGAGTGTAACACCGCCTTCACCAGGTTGAAGTCCTTATCAATCCACTGTGCTGTGAGGCTAAGCATGCTCACAAGGCTTACATCCGAACTCCATATATCTGTGGTAAAACTGACTGCAGTGATGTCACGAGCCAGTAGTTCATGAATGTGTGTGGCCACAATGTTGTGGATTTCGGGGAGACAGACCTCGGCAAAGTGACGTCGGCTCGGCAGCGTGTAGCGTGGCTCCATAAACTACATCAGACTTCGAAAACCCACGTCCTCCACAACAGAGAAAGGCTGGTCATCTAAAGCGATGAACTCCATCACCTTGTTCGTTATTTGTTTCGCTTTGGCGCTGTCTGGAGACAGCTGTTTGGCTTTCTCAAACGACGTGTCAATTGAAGTCTGAGTCTTACCGGCGGTGGTTGCTTTCTTGGCGGCTTTATTTTTCCGTTTTTGGTCAGCTTGCAGGTAATCTCTGTACACCGCCTCATGCCTGCTTTTCAAATGTCCAATGAGATTTGATGTGTTAAATGACTTTCTAACAGTTCCCCCTCTTGAAATCTCAATGGAACACGTATTGCAAACTGCATAACGCTGATCTTTCTCCGAGACTGTAAAGTATTGCCACACGACCGCCATCTTCTTAGTTTACTCTACTGAGGAAAGTGCGCGGGTGCCCTCTTCAGTCACGGCAGAGTTACATCTCCCCCCCATAAAAAGAGTTTCTCCCGAGCACAGCGTTCATGCCACATGTAAATCAACATATAATCATCGGCCACTGCCATCGGCGAATGTAATTTTTATTTGCCGATGGCCGATGGCAGTTAACGAGGCAAACATCGGCCAATACCGATGTTCAGCCGATGCATCGGTGCATCCCTAGTAATTACGGTTGATAGGCATCGGAAAAATGGCAAAATAACATTGTCCTTAATAGAGGAGCAGCGAGAATGTCCGACCTAGCAACAATAACTAGGGAGGGGACGGTGCTTACCGAAAGGTCAATTCAGTTACAGCGGGACCATTGGTCCGGTTCTAAGCTTATGTGACACACAAGAACAACACTAAACTAAGCTCCGCCCAGACACAAAAGCCTCTTCCGTGGATCACTCAGGAAGCGATTGTTGGCGTTGTGGGGTCTGTGGAACTGGATTGATGACCCAGGATCGGTTGTGTAGGGCAGGTTTGAATGTACGGTCTGCTGGTACTCCGCTGGTACTCCGCTGGGGACGTGATCCGTCTTTGTTGGGGACGCCTGCTGTGCTGTGAGGATCCTTAGCCAGTCAGAGGGTGTGACATCACTATCACACCTTGTTGTAAAACATTAAAACATTGCAAAGCATGCTGGGGGTTGCAGTCATTTCTGTGCTCTTTGGGTAACCCAGGGCATGTGGCCCAACACAGGGTTATCTGTAACGGCAGCTCTCTAAGCCATGAGAAACTGATGACAGAAAAGGAAAAAAAAAAATATTTTCAACCAAGTACGCGTCTTTCCTCCCTTTTCTGTCTCTGTCGAACTTTCTTTCCACCTTTCACTATTTTCATCCAGCAAAAGACTTTCTTCATAAAAGATGCTGCCATTCACATCATCAGAAATATAAAGAGAAGTCAGGGTGGGCATTCAGGAGAAAAATATTTAAATGTGAATGGGCCCTTTTTTGAGTTTAAAAGCTTCCTTTCGATGCATCATCCACAGCCAAGCGAAGAGACAAGAAAGGGAAAGAGGCCGGAGTAAAAGACTGCACACCCTGCTGCCGCCATTACTGAATTACAAAAGCGGTTTCCATCAAATTAAATACCTTTTTGTTTTTTGTTTTTTCAGAGAAAGCTTTGTGACCCAAGCAAAAGCTTTCAGAGACACTTCATTCAAGACATGCTCTTTTTCTTCACCAGACTCCCTAAGTGTGAAGAACTGGACGTTCCCATCATTGTCTGTTGTTTGCGTGCACCATTTTCCTTTAAAGGGCTGGAATAATTTTCATGTCCAGTAATTCCAGTTGAACGGCTGCTGTCTGACTTTAAAAAGCCTGTTTTCTTATCATTCTTAGTTAGTTTATGGGCACCTCTGCCCCCCCCCCCCCCCCCCCCCCCCCCCCCCCCCCCCCCCCGTTTTTTTTAGTATCCGTGCTCATTTGTGTGCATGAATGGAGGATGAGACCGGGAGAACGTGCGCTCTGAACTTCCTGACAGCGAGCGTGAGGCCGTGTATATGTGGTATTTTTAAAGAGCGTTTTTATTTGACTGCGTGCTGATTTATGCAGCTGCATTCATATTCAAAGTGCTGCTGCCTGGTCGGTGTAACCACTCTGCTATCTTCCCACTGCAGCAACACTATAAAGTTTAGGACTTCACTACCGAATCTCTTTCCTGTAACGGACCTTGCCCGGCTGCACAGATGTGGATTTACGGGGCTTTTATGTCTTTGATTTCTGTTTTTTTTTTTTTTTCCCACTTACGCTGCAATTTTCATTTTCCTGACTCTTGTTTTCTTCCTTCCCTCTTTTGTCTTTCTTCATTTTACCTCTAATCCATCCTTAAATCTCCCTCATTGCTCCCTCCCCTCCTCGGTCACTCTTAAATCAAGTCTCCAGTCCTCCCTCAATAAAAGCAGGAATGTTTCTTCATCAGACTGAAGTGGACCAGCTCCTTTTCAGGTGGACGGGACTGTTCCTGTGATGACCTGTGTGGGAAAGCTTTTTATAGGGCTCAGTTAAGGAGAACCTCTCTTTTCTGTCCGTCTCTTGTTCTGTATTCACACTTTCTTCCCTGCAGTTTTTTTTCCTTCCCAGACTCTTTTGCTGAGTGGACCACCTTCACCGCCTCTTTTTCTGATTTTACCGTCATGGCTGAAAGTTTTGACACCCACACCACATAAAGACCCAACAACTCCAAATGTCTGCAAAATAAATTGAAATTGACAAAAGTATTCGGTGTCTCAAATTCTTTATTAAACTAATAATAGTACAGGAACTTTGTTTTTTAATCAGAATTTAATATCAATTTTAAATAATAGATTACACAGACAATGCTGCGACAAAAGTGTTGACACCCTTTTACAAAGAATAAATGAATTTCAAGCAGGTCATTCACCTTGAACTCACCTGTGGTGAATTTACAGGTGACAGCAATCTAGTAATCAGTCATCCAACCAGTTTAACAGGAGCAACCCCCTCATTCTGCTGTTGTGAGTCACTGCATGACCATACTGAGCATGGACAAAGAAAAAAGCAGAGAACTGTCTGAGGAAGTCAAAGAAAAGAATGTAGCAAAGCATAGATGATCTCAAGGCTACAAGTCCATCTCCAGAGACCTTCATGTTCCTGTATCCACTGTGCCAAATGTTATAAAGAAGTTTAAGGCTCATGGTACGGTAGCCAACCTTCCAAGAAGTGGCCGCAAGAGAATTATGAACAAAAGAATGCAGCGAAGGATTGTTCGAATGGTGGCAGAAGAACCTCGGACAACTGCTAAACAGATTCAAGCTGACCTTCAGACACAAGGTACAATTATTTCAACGCGTCCCATCCGTCGCCAGCTCAATGAAAGAGGCTCTATGGTAGGAGACCCAGAAGGAAGCCTCTACTGAAAGACAGACACAAGAAAGCCCGGCTAGAGTTTGACAAAACACACCTGAACAAGCCAAAATCCTTCTGGGAAAATGTCCTGTGGATAGATGAGACCAAATTGAAGCTTTTTGGTAAATCAAATAGACTCTGTGTTTACAGGAAAAGAAATGACGCCTTCAAGCAGAAGAACAGCCTCCCTACAGTCAAACATGGAGGAGGTTCACTGATGTTCTGGGGTTGTCAGCCTCTGGTGCTGGGTGCCTTGAATGTGTGTGTGGCATTATGAAATCTGCCGATTACCAAGGGGTCATTCCACCTCAATTCAACATGACCTTCCCGCATGACCATCTCTGATTTGCTTGATATTTTTTTCTTATGAACTTTGAATATAATGTAGTAACTTTGTGCAATATTAGCCTGGTACTAGCAATAACTTCGGATTCATAATTTTTTGAAAAAGTGCCCGTACGGCCATTTTCGTGACATTCCTAAATTATTACCATTTTTGAGGGGCTGTATCTTTGAAACCGTACAAGCTAGAGAGCTGATTTTTTTTATGCTGTTAGGCCTGTATGTGCACTCTGTATGGGGTCAGTTTCAGGTGTCTATTCATTGTTGTTTGTTTTAAAATAAATTTCAAACATTCAAAATAAATTTCACTCGCTTTGTGCGGTTCACATTTCAAGTCCCCATTTGGACCCCTTGTAATAGTAGCTGAGACTTACTTTTTTTGTTGAACAATCTCCTTCTCCTATAGATTAAAAATACATAAAGAATTTGCAGAAACAATTGTATTTTAGTTCTCATATGACCCAGCAAAAAATTAACTTTGCATTTTATTGTCGATATTCAATTGGCAATTAACAAAATATGACAAGATGTACCAAAAAACTAAATATACTACCAGAAAGGTAATGACAATATCTGTTTATATACAAAGTTTCAAGTTGGTACTAAGTCTCTAAGTTACCTAGAAAAAATTCTGAAATCGAGCATTTTTGCAGTTTTTCGGAGATTTCAAGAATATGCTTGTTTTGTGTGGAGAACTTTAAATTTCACAAATGGCAAATATCTTGATATGGAATCTTGATATGGAATGAGGATCAGTGAAGAAAAACATTTAGCTGCAGAAAGTGATGGTTGATATTAATCGAGAGTGACAAGTTCAAAAGTCTCAGCAGCACTCCTTTTTGTAGACCCAAGTACAAGCATAGGCTCACCTGCAAGTCTCCATGGAGTGCTGTAGAGACCATTCCAAATCAACTTTAAGGGTTGCAAATTGAATTGCAGAAAAAAAAATTTTGGTTAATAATACAATAAGTGCAAAAACTAGGCATTTTTTTCTTGTGATGCAGACAGATGTTTGCTTCTGATGGGAGTCCATCAAATCCACACCTGTGAAGCAGCATTTCTCGGTCATGTTCAGATAAATCCTGTACATTGATCAACTCCTTTGAACTGTAAGAAAATAATTATGATAATATGAGGTATTGTACACTACTCCTGCATCACTTAATTATATGAATAAAGGAATGAACATCAAGCTGGCACATAAAACCAAAATGATACTGACCGTTTCCGACTTTTGACAAAGTCCAGTTTATGGCAATCCTGTTCTGAACAAAGTTTTTTCCCAATTGTACAAGTATCCAAGTTCTCTGCCATCTTCAAAGATTTCACATTCACTGCATTCAATTTTGAAGCTTGGTCTACAATGGCTATTGATCAACTGAACAGCTCACTGAATTTTCTGATGACATAAGCATGATGTCATGCACTGAAGGCCAAGGCACTTTTGTTACTATAAGTTCTATATTTACACATTTATTAATATGTTAAAACCTCAGCTGTGGCAATTCAGCATAGCACTACCAGTACTGGTAATTTTGCTACACGATTGATCATGTTTATCTAGTATAAATCACAAAGCACTTTTGCTTGAGTCATTCACCAAACTTTCACACAGCACGGACAGGGAGGAATAAAACATGCAGCAAACTATTTTGTTTGAAAGGCCTTGTCCATTTGAGATCAGCAAACATGTCCAGACAAGACAATACAATGTAGAAGTACAGCCTGTATACTGAAATGTACATTGAAAACTTTCTCTGGTGCTTTTCTACAAGTTCTCAATAATTCGAAAAACGGCAAAAATGCTCGATTTAAGAATTTTTTTCTAGGTAACTTAGAGACTTAGTACCAACTTGAAACTTTGTATATAAACAGATATTGTCATCACCTTTCTGGTAGTATATTTAGTGTTTTGGTACATCTTGTCATATTTTGTCAATTGCCAATTTAATATCGACAATAAAATGCGAAATTCGTTTTTTGCTGGGTCATATGAAAAATAAAATACAATTGTTTCTGCAAATTCTTTATGCATTTTTATTCTATAGGAGAAGGAGATTGTTCAACAAAAAAAGTAAGTCTCAGCTACTATTACAAGGGGTCCAAATGGGGACTTGAAATGTGAACCGCACAAAGCGAGTGAAATTTATTTTGGATGTTTGAAATTTATTTTAAAACAAACAGCAATGAATAGACACCTGAAACTGACCCCATACAGAGTGCACATACGGGACTAACAGCATAAAAAAAATCAGCTCTCTAGCTTGTACGGTTTCAAAGATACAGCCCCTCAAAAATGGTAATAATTTAGGAATGTCACGAAAATGGCCGTACGAGCACTTTTTCAAAAATTTATAAATCCGAAGTTATTGCTAGTACCAGGCTAATATTGCACAAAGTTACTACATTATATTCAAAGTTCATAAGAAAAAAATATCAAGCAAATCAAAGATGGTCAAGTGGGAATTTTTTTTCTAATCTGCTGATTTGAGGTGGAATGACCCCAAGGTATTTTGGAGAGAAATGTTTCACCAAGTGTCATGAAGCTGGGTCTTCGTCGAACATCATGGGTGTTCCAGCAGGACAACGACCCAAAACACACATCAGAAAGCTCCCAGGACTGGTTCAACAGAAAACGCTGGAGTGTTCTAAAGTGGCCAGCAATGAGTCCAGATGTCAATCCCATTGAACACCTGTGGAGGGATCTGAAAATGGCAGTTGGAAGAAGGGACCCTTCTAATCTGGGTCAACTGGAGCAGTTTGGTAAAGAAGAGTGGGCCAAACTGTCCGTAGAGAGGTGGAGGCATCTCACTGAAACATATAGGAAGAGTTTGACAGCAGTCATTTTCTCCAAAAGATGTGCTACCAAATATTGAATTCAAGGTGTCAATACTTTTGCCACAGCAATTTCTGTAATATATTATTTAAAATGAAATATTAAGTTATGATTAAAAAACAAAGTTTCTGTGTTATTATTAGTTTAATGAAGAATTTGAGACACCGAATACTTTTGTCAATTTCAACTTATTTTACAGACATTTGGAGATGTTTGCTCTTTATGTGCACGGGTGCCAAAACTTTCAGCCATGACTGTATGCCCTGCAGTTTTACTTAAAACGTCAGTCAGCTTCAGTGAAACTGGTTTTAGGAAAGAAGCTCTTAAACTCGCTGTACCGTATGACAGTCGTGATGCTTCACACAAGATGATTCTGCTTAGTGATGGAGGCATTTAGGAATCTTCTTAATCTGAAGCGTATGTAGTCATTCAAATGTTAGTAGCTGCTCCCTCATGTAATCCTGAGGTGTATTTATGTTCCAGTGGGTTGTATTACTCTAATACAGCCTTAGACGACCATCATGCAATTACATCACATGAGCAGTATGAAGTACCTCCATGATTTATGAGCTTAGAAATTAGGGATGCGCGCGATTAGTCGTCTAACCGATTAAACGTCCGCCCACTTTCTAGTCGGCACCAGAAATATTAGTTGTTTAAACCAATTTGTGTTTTATTCATGTACAAGGCCGCTTAACTGTCATACAGCCGCCCGCCACTAGTCAGGGCTACAGAGCCGACAGACAGCAGCCCCCTCCCCGCGGAAATGCTGGAGTAGACTGGAGTTTTAAAACGGCACGGTGGGAAGATTTTGAGTCTCGCAAAACCAGCGCGGTTTGGCGGTACTTTAATCTAGATAATGAAAACAAGGTAGTATGTATGTAGACTGTGTCAGAAACAACTGGCATACAATCACTCGACTGGAGCAATGCGCAACCACATTCAACTCAAGCATTTGGATGTTAATCTGCACGAGACGACGGCTGCTGATGCTAGCGGTGCTGATGCTAGCGGTGCTAGCCACACTCAGGCTGATTTGACATTGTTTACCCGGAGACGTGTTCTCCCGTCCGGTCTGAGAGATTTTAGATGTTTGTTTAATTTTACACTCATATTGAACTGCGCATAGAGCTTAATAATTCAGCAGCAATTTATCTTTTTTAGATGTTACATTATTTGTTAACTTTAAGTGAGTTTTTGTCGGATGTGCAGGGTTTATATTCATACTGCACGGCGCAAAATGCTGCTCGTTTCGGTTGAAATGTAATTATAAATTAGATGTTTTATTAACTTGAAAGTGAATTGAAGCAATAATTTTTGTCGGATAATCTGCGAGATTCAATGTGTCAGAGGAAATTTATTTATTTTGGTGGTTAACGTTTGACTGAGTTGCCTTCATGTTCACATTCATTCATACTGCACGGTGCAAAGTGTCTCGTACTTCAGCGGCATTTAAAATCCGACATGGTTGTTGAACATTGTTATTAAAGGCTCAAAGAACTCTTGTTACACACAATATTTTTTGGGACAATGTTTCAAATTCTGTTTCGATGTTTCAATAAATTGTGCTAAATTTTCACTGTTTTCTGAGTGTTTTCCTTTTTTTTAGACTAGTCGACTAGTCTTAATTAAAATTTTCGTTTAGTCGACAGGGAAATTAGTTGCCAGGAACATCCCTATTAGAAATCCACCTTCACTTCCTTCATCAGGCTCCTACGTGGTTCTGAAGGAACTTTGCTCCGTTCTTCTTTCTGTCGTTGCTTCAGGTTATTTAGGTTTTTGGAAATTTATTTTTGCAGACCTCCCTTAAGGTGTCACCGCAGCATTTCAATCATGGCGAGGTCTGGACTGTGACCAGGACATTTCAAGACCTGGACTCCGATGTGGATTTGTTGCTGGGATCATCAGTCTCCCTTCAGGTGGCCTAATTTCAGTTTCAGCTGCCACAAAGATGGACTCACATTTGTCTCCAGGATACTGGTACAGAGATGTTCCTGGTCCACTCAGTGACTGCAAGGTGTCCAGGTCGTGTGGCTCCGAGCTAACACCCCTCAACCGCCACGCTTGACAAGTGGTTTGAGGTGTTTCTGCTGAAATGTTGCCTTTGGTTTTCTCCAAACTTGGTTCTGGGGCCTCATTTATAAATGTATGCATAAGAGGACCTGAAAGTTGCAAAAGTCACTTTCCGAACAAAGACTCTTTTGAAATGGTTATATAACTCTTTCCAGATTGATGAGCAGCAACAACTGCTTTTCTAACACCATATCTGATGTCTTTCCCTTTTGGCATTGGGAAAGAAGTTGACACACCTGCCAATGACCAATTCATCAGTGGTTGATAATTCCCAGCACCAGGCACCAACTTGCTCTCTGAACCTCTTCATCACAACGCCTCCTGACCCAAAATGAATGGAGCAGCCTTTCACAACCACGAGGGCTGTATGTGATCATGATCACAGTCTCTGAAGAAACTTAACCCTTTAAGCGCCAAAGTCACAATATTGCGACAAGCAACATTGCTGACTATAACGGGCTGTATCTATAAATGTGAAACCGAATCTTGTTACTACTTTTCACCAAGAGATGGCTTAACATGTGTGCCTGTAATCTGAGAACCATTTTCAAAGTTTTAACGTAAAATGAGTTTGAAAAACATCCTCCGGTACAGAGACGCGCAGCGCAGCAGTGATAGAAATGCTGAGTGTAGAGAGAGCAGAAGAGAGCGAAAGAGTGTTTTTTCATTTACTCACGATGCTGAGAGGTCGGTTTACCGTCCACGAAGTACTTTGTCAGGTTCTGGCTAACTCTGATTCAGAGGAGGAAGACATTCAGTTGTCCAGTGAAGCAGAAACTGACGGTAGTAGTGACGGTGAGTCCACGCTCCATAGTCCACAATCAGCACATTGTTTATCGGCTGCTTCACCTCTCGTGGTCGGGGTGGAAGCATTCTGCAATCGCCAAGCAGGTGGAGGTGTCAGGGGGGCTCATAACACCGCAAATATGGAAAAATGTAGCGGGGATGAAAACAACCGCGGTTTTCCTGGCAGACGCGGGAGAATCTACGGGAAAAAAGCACACCGCTAATGGCGAAATCACGGTGATGATGATGATGAAGATGGCGGTGGCGGCTGAGAGTTATTGAGAGAACAGGAAGAGTATTGAAAGTGAAGCCTAAATCTTGATGAGCCTGTTGGTTTTTGTGGAGGCAATCTGACAAATTCTGAGCCCATTGATCTCATCCCTTTATCAAATGATGAATTCTTGAGCTTCATTATCAATCAAACAAATAGAAAAGCCCACCAGTTGTTTGAAAGAGAAATATTGAAACCAAACTCCAGATTTCATGATTTTATGATCTGATTGTCCCTGAAATGAAAGCTTTCATTGTGCATGGGGCTTGAGGAAAAATCTGAAAATGAGGACTACTGGGCAGGTGATGTCACAATAATCAAATTAGATAACAAATCTACTTCCATTTCAAATTTTGGTTCATACTGAAGATATTTCTCATTTACAGTATGCCTTTATCTCAAACCACTTTAAAGTTATATCCTTCTGAAACCTTGATATCAAAATTGAACATTTTCCAATATGGCCACCACCTTGTGATGAATATGAATATTTTCACTCCCATCACAAACTTTGAGTCATACTGAACAATTTTCTCATTGACAGTATTAGGGATGTCCCAAAATTTAAGGTGGATCGGATCGGCCGATCAGCCTTATTATAACACGCCAATCTTTTTTTCATTATTTTTTTCTTCAAAAAGTGATCCTGATTAACACAAATTAATAAAGTAATCATATTACACAAACAAAAATATTTTTTAAACTATATACATTTAATAATTTGGATGAAATGAGGTTTCCCAGCAGCGCTGTCTTGTATCCACCTTAAAAGTTTTAAGACCGGTGGCGTCAGGCTAAACTTTAGCAAAAATGTCAGCAGTGTGGCAACGCTATAAAATTACAAAGACCGACGCTTCAACTGTGACTTGAAACGTGTGGAAGGCTGAGATATCATGATGGGTAAGTAAGAAGAGAGTTTACAACACCGCCAATTTAATCAGACACTTAAAAAAGCACGCAGCACCGAGCACGCAGCCTTCTGTCAGGTGCGGTGGTGCCGTGGCACCAGCTTCGGCAGCAAACGCTCTGTGAAACTTTTAAAAGAAAGAAACTCCCGAAAGACTCGGAGAAATACAGAAAAATCACCGAGCTAATCGCGGAATGTATTACTGAGGACACGGAGTTTGTGGAATACAAGGCATTTAACCGGCTCAGTAATTACCTCGAGCCTCGTTCCCGTCATTACATGAACGACAAAGGACACAAAGGTGCGCAAACATGTGCAGCGGGTCTTGAATAAGGTTAATATTTTATGTTATTTTTATTCTGATGTGATTTCATTGATTGCAAAGACTTCTGCTAGTGTTTTCATTGCCTTAAACTGCTAGCCAAGTTCACCTGCTGCTATTTAAATGGAAGCGCTATGTTCTTTAGTACTGAGACTGTTGAACAGTCACTGTTCTGTAACTAAATGTGTTTTATAATAATTCTCCCAAACAAAAAAGAAAGAAAGAAGAGTGTTTAAATAAGTTATTGTTTATTTTATGAGATGATAAAAGCTATTAATCTCAGCTTGGATGCAGGCCTATTTATTAATGTACACAGGAAATAAAATGCACAGGAAATTAAACTCTGTTTGCCCACTCAAAAAAAGTGAAATCGGATCAGAAAAAAAATCGGAAATCGGCCGATCATCAAAATTAAAAGATCGGAATCGGATCGGGACCCAAAAAACGTGATCGGGACATCCCTAGACAGTATACCTTTATCTCAAACTGCTTTCAAGTTATAGCCTTTTGAAATCTTGATATCAAAATTGTATATTTTCTTGAACAAATTCTGGCGTCTAAAGGGTTAAAACATGCGAGAAATGATGACAGGAGTGTCAGAGAAAACATATATGCTACTGTGTCAGAGTAATGTGACATGGAACCCTACTTCAAAACAGAGAAAAACAAAAAAACACATTACTCTAATGAAGTCATATCTGATAAGTCTCTTTGCAAAAGTAGAAGCTAATGTAGCGCTCCCCTTGGTAGTCATAGCAATAAGGGCAGGGCTTTTGGGTTCTTAAATTGACTATGCTTAACCCTGATTAACTCAGTTTTAATGTTAGTTTTGAATCTCTCTTTTTTAGATTACACACATGAACTGACTTAAACACGTATCTATGAATTCACTTCTTTTAATAAAGATTTTACACCCCTCAGGTATTTATATCTTTGAACTAAATGAATTCCTCTCTTAAGGTAAGTAAGTAAATACACCATACAAGAAGTTTAAGAAAATCAATTCTCAATTATTTAATTAAAAATTACTTAATGAAATGAAAAAAATGAATAAAAATATGCAAGTTCTTTGGATTTTAAAACTTCACAATAAATCCCTCTTTTTAACAAAAACACTTTTGTCCCTCTTTTCACAGAAAACCCAATAAATGAAAATACTCTTTTCTTTTCTTCAAATAAACACAGTAAATAAAATATTCTCTCTCTTGATTCTGAAAAACAGTGTAGCAAAAACTGTAAATATCAATAAACCTTTTTTTTTTTTTTTTTTTTTACCTCAAAAGGAGTAATGCAGAACTTTAAGTTCCCACAACTTAACCTAAGTGCAAAATGTGAAGCCACAAACCTTATAAACACAAAGCCGGCACTCTTATTAGCTTATTGAAAATAAACTGGGGTACCCCTTTAATGTTTTTGTTGCAGGCCTGGATGTAGCTTGGGATCGGGGAAACCAAAAACACAGTGGTTGCTTCACCCAGCCGGGCACAGAAAAAATAAAAAAGGTACCTTACTGATCAGGGCTGTATTCTCCCGCGCGCTGGCTGATGGCTGGAGAACATGTGAGAGTTTTGCAAGACAAAATCCGGCCTGAGGAAACCAAAGACCCGTCACTGCCGATGCCGCGGTGCTCGCGCCTCGTCTGCAGCTCCACGCTCAGTCCCCCACAGTCACTGGTAAAACGGTTAGCGGGATGCTAACTAGCCCGGTCGTGTGAGCTACTAGCTTCTGCTTTAGCCGCTAGCTTCCCGACGTCCTCACTGGCGGAGTAGTTCACTCACACACATATGGAAGTCACTCTTGAGTCCTCTGGAGCATCTGGATTAAACACCTCCACGAACCTGGTCACTCACGTCTGCTCAACAGTCTCTTTTCGTTACTGCTTTTTTCTTCAGGCTCCTCGTGTCTCTTTTCTCCTCGCTTCGTGTGTTCTCACTCTCTTCCCGGTCCGTTCTGAAAACACCTGAGAAGTTGCGTTCCGGTCAATCCACAATTAACCCCATAAATGCCGTACATCTTGTTTTTACAGATAAATCATAGTTCAAATAAATCATTAAACATATAATATATATATTTAAATTGCTTTAAACACTTTTATAACATTTTAATGAATTTCAACCTTTTTAATCACTTTTTTTATATATACTTGGATGAAATGGCACAATGAATATCACGTAACATTTTTAACCGGGTTACACTAAAAACGTAAACTGAGCAGTTTTACAGGTGTTTTATGTCCAGATGGAAAAGCGAATATAGTGTTTTGACACCAGATGTGCCATCTGATCTTTCTTAGGTACCTGCCCTGGAAAACTAATTTTACTGATTTATCACTGTGGTTATTTATTCCATACACATCCAGCTGATTTTAACTTGTTTTGAAGGTTAATGCAAACTCCAATACATTTTCATTCAAATAAGACCAAACAGTTTAACTCTCCGGCTGCTCTCTCAGTGCTGAAACAGACATGTCTGTAGTCAACGGGGATTTTTATTTTTCCTTTTTTTGTGGCTTGCACTTGCAAAGTGTAGAGAAACCCCTTCATGGAAAAAGCAGATGTTTGAAGACAAAGATGCAGCACTTTAATTACTAAACGGTCATTACGCGCAGTACTGGGATTCAGGGAGTGTAGTTTGTAAGTGATTCAAATATCCAGGTGAGTCCAGAGGACAAACAGCGTCATGTAAACCCACAGTAAAATATATTACTGACGGGTTTTGTAGGGAGAAGGACAAAAAAAGAAAAGTTCCCCAATGCAAAGAAGGGGGCATTTTCCCACTGATCAAATGATTTTATCCTGACAAATCAAAGAGGAATAATTTAATATCTGCCCGACTCTCTTGCTCAGTCGCAGCTGCACTCTCAGTCCTTGTTGTTTCCGTGTCTACACAGCTTTGATTTCTGCAAATGAAAGGACATGATCCCATAAAAACTGCATGAGCTCAGACCTTGTACGTAGCCGCATGCAGATAACGAGCCTGGAAGGGGATTTTTTTTTCTAAGTTTACTGGACGGCGAATTGTGCATGGAGTGAACGCTTGTTCAGAGGCAGTGGATGTTTTAGTCTCAAAATGCAGCTCAAAAGGAGCCTTCGCCCTTGTTCCTGTCACACGTGTCCAACTGCAGACTGTAAAATCCAACGTAAAGAAGTAGAAAGCAGCTAAAAAGGCTGCACCTGCCAAAGCTGTGCAACAGTCCGAGGGCTAAAAAAAGGTCGTAAAACAAGCTTTCTGCAAAGCAGCGCATCAAACCAGAACTATATTTCCAGGCCATGTACAGTATAAAATAGCAGGAACGTGTTAACAGGCATCCAGCAGAACAGCTGCAACCCGACAAGCACATAGACGGGTCAACGATTCATCGGTCCAACCGGGACGACTGGAGATGTCTGAAAACTGAATCTTCTGGAGGGGGACCTGAGAAAAAAAAAGAAGTCCTAGACATCTACAAAATCAAAGTTAGATGACTTCTATGAGATCAGTGTTGAGAGTTTTTACAAACAGTTTCAAGAAAATGTATCTAAGCCTTTCAGTTTATTGGTTTCCTGCAATAGTTTGCCACAAAATTATCTACCGTATTGGCCCAAATATAGGACGACTCTAATTATAAGACGACCCAATTTTTTATTGTAAAATTACTATAAAAAAAACTCCCACAGAGATAACATTCTGCTGTATTGTTAGATTTTAATGATTTCATCTTTTTAAGAGGTATGGCACCATATTTTGGTGTCAGATTTCCATGTTATTCAAGATCAAGGTATGGTACTTTTTCAGAAAAATGTGTTCTCTTCAAATCTGAGAATATGACTGAATAAGCTACAACGACGTAGTTCAATAACTGCCTAACTATTGAAGTCGAGTTTTATTCAAGAACAATATAAATAATTTAGTCTGTAAAAAACTACTTCTGGACTCCAACAAAACTTTTAAAGCCCTTTGCTTTGTTGGCTGCGTCGTTCCTCCATTCTTAATGGTTACCCAGGTGTGGGCTCCATCTAGTGGGGCAGATGTGTAATTACAATGGAAAAGTCTAGTCTTGACTATAAGACGACCCCCATTTTTGAAAATATGATTCCTAGAATAAAATATCGTCCTAAATTCGGGCAAATACGGTAATTTCCATCTAAGTCAAAACAATAATCTGACACAATGTGCTTAAGCTGAAAACACACAAATAATTATATCCTGTGTCTTTATTGAGCACGGCCAGTAAGTAATGAGATGAGTTGATCTGCATAAGGCTACAAAGCTATTCAAGATAGAGCAGCTGGTACATCTGCAGAAAGGATCTGAAGTGCCCATTGTTGTATTTAAGATATTAAATGAATAATGAACAGGATGACGTTTGGCCCAGCATAAGTCCTTCTGTTCCTAATAAAGTGCCAGGTGAGTGTGCTTCCCAATTAAAAATTCCCTTTAATCCCTCTTATCTTATATTAAAGAAGTGCACTGATGGCAGCAATTACTTGCGCTTCATACAACGTGAGCGTCTCTGGGGTCGGACTGTGCTCTTCCTGAGCAAAATTAAAACTAGAAGGGTACTCTGAGTGCCGTCCACAGCCGGGGCCGAGACCCTGCGCCTCAGTGTTAAAGAAGGTGATTTGGATCCACAATAAAGTTTAATGGATTCTTCCTCTGGGCGTCATCCACCTCTCCACCAAGTTTCATGATAGTTTTTGTGTTGTCTTACTAAGAGGCGGACTAAAAGAGAAACCAACAGAGAACATACCTCTGCCAAGGACGAAGGAGGTCTGCTTTTACAGCAGTTGTCACAGGGGAGCAATGTTCCAGGACTTATAGGCTCAGCGAGCAGTAGAGCAGAAGCTGTTTGGCCTCAGCCAGTAAATAATTGAATAAAGAAATACTGAGGTGGATCAAGTCAAAGTCTAAACTTCAGAGATTAGTTTTAGCAGTGTAACTCAGTCTTCTAAACTCTCCTCGGTTTTTATCAACGTATAACTGGGTTTGCATCTGTCTTGTTGTGGAGCCCCTTTTTGTCCACTCACTTTATTCAAAAAGAGTACTTTTTAAAAATATCGATAATTTACATTATTTTTAATGCATTGATTACATCACTTTTGACAGTGTTTTTACAGTCGTCATTTCCCAGGGCTGCTCACCTTAAACGCTCCACTGTTGAGTTACTTGCCGGTAATTATAAAGTTAACAGTTAATGACTCCTTTATGGAGCAACTAGCACAAAAAAAGGACATGAAAAAATGTAGAAATAAGAAAAAAGAGGAACTTACTAAAGCGTTGAAATCAAGTGCCATATTAAAAACAGCTAAAACATCACACATTTGATGGGTGGCTGTAGCTCAGTCCATTACACAAGGCTTTTTCTGTTTCTCTCTCAACACTAACCCTAGCTCAGCCCTAACTAAACCAGAAACCTAGCTCAACCCCAGGCCAACACTAACCCTAACAAATTCTGACCCTAACTCTACCCTAACTAAACCCTAACCCTGACCCAACCCTA
Organism: Hirundichthys speculiger; assembly: GCA_018398805.1. Classification (NCBI taxonomy): domain Eukaryota; kingdom Metazoa; phylum Chordata; class Actinopteri; order Beloniformes; family Exocoetidae; genus Hirundichthys; species Hirundichthys speculiger. The sequence continues at coordinate 116,847 of JAGFBZ010002247.1, forward strand.
ACCCTGACTCAACACTAACCCTAGCTCAGCCCTTACTCAACCAGAATCCTAGCCCGATGCTAACCCTAATAAAATCCTAACCCAAACTAAAACCTAACCCTAGCTCAGCCCCAACTTAGTCAGAAACCTAGCTCAACCCTAGCCCAACCCTAACCCTAACTCTACCCTAACTAAACCATAACCCTGACCCAACCCTAACCCTGGCTCAACCCTAGCTCATCCAGAAACCTAGCCCAATGCTAACCCTAACTCTACCCTAACTAAACCCTAACCCTGATAAAACCCTAGCCCTGACTCAACACTAACCCTAGCTCAGCCCTAACTCAACCAGAAACCTAGCCCAACCGTAACCCTAACAAATCCTAACCCTAACTCTACCCTAACTAAACCCTAACCCTGACCCAACCCTAACCCTGACCCAACACTAACCCTAGCTCAGCCCTTACTCAACCAGAATCCTAGCCCGATGCTAACCCTAATAAAATCCTAACCCTAACTCTACCCTAACTAAACCATAACCCTGACCCAACCCTAACCCTGGCTCAACCTTAGCCTCAACCAGAAACCTAGCCCTATGCTAACCCTAATGCTACCCTAACTAATAGAAATATAAAGTAGGATAAACAACCTAAAGTATTCACGAATAACAAGATAAAAATGTAGATTTAAACTAAGTAATAAGTAATCACAGTACAAACTAAGCAATATACAAGTAAGTAATAATTGATATATATGTAATATAAACAGACAGTCACGGTTCAAAGTGACAAGTGTAGTTGAAAGTAGCAAAATGTGCAAACACTGCAGACTGTGCAGATGTTACAGTGCTGAATAGTATTGTCTGTGTTTGTTCTCCAGAGTTCAACAGTCTCACAGCTTCTGGCTGCGTCTCACAGTCCTCTGTGCAGCTTTCACCACCTCTGCAGAGACTTCTTCTCTGCTGCAGGGCGATGCAGGACGCTCTCCACCACACCTCTGTAGAAGACTGAGACTGAACTCAAAACTTTCCCGCCCAACGTGGGGCTCCAACACACAACCCTGAGATTAAGAGTCTCATGCTCTACCGACCTAACTAGCCGGGCTCTGTATTGTTACTATTATTGTTACTCCGATGCGTGAGCAGCCTTGCCCCCCGGCAAGTAATATCATGAATAGATTTAATCCTTTTCAGAATCAGAATCTGAATCTGAATCAGCTTTATTGCCAAGTACGATTTTACACATACGAGGAATTTGTTGACCGAATCCTAACCCAGACCCAACCCTAACCCTAGCTAAACCCTAGCTCAACCAGAAACCTAGCTCAACCCAACCCTAACCTGCAGGCAGAACATTCCTACAGATTCCTCACTACAGATCAACAGATCTACCAAAAATGCCTCTCTGGCTCACCAATTCTGGATTTGTACATTGACAAACAAACCCAACAGAAACACAGTCCAGACAACCTGGAAGAAAAGTTTCAAAGATCCACCAACGGAACCTTTCCCGTCCGCTTCGCGGCGAAGCCGAACAGAAACCCCACTGCACACACGGAAGTTATTGGAGGAATTATATTTACCCAAAAAATAAAAAATGAAAAAGCTCCGGATGTAGACTGGACCGCCAACCGTCAAACAAACACTTTTAATACGAACCCCAAACCGTCTCGTCCGGGACGTCATTCCATGAGCCGCTGTTTTCACCTTTACCTTCCTTCCACCTCCAGAACGGCAGGCATCTCCTCCCCCTTGACTAATTTTTTTTTTTTTTGGGTACATTTTACCAAGATTTACTTTGAATCTTTGAATCTTTGAATCTTGAATCTTTTATAGTTTTTTTCTTTTTTTTTTTTTTACATTTTCAAGGATTCAAGGATCATTTACTGTCATTTCAACACGTTAAACATGGAAAAAACTAAATGAGTTACCCTGGTCCCGGAGCAAGCCCAGTAATAATATAAAATAGAATAGAAATATAGGATAAAGTAGGATAAACAACCTAAAGTATTCACAAATAACAGGATAAAAATGTAGATTTAAACTAAGTAATAAGTAATAAGTAATCAAAGTACAAACTAAGCAATATTAGTAAGTAATAATTAATATATAAGTAATATAAACCCTAACCTCAAATGTTAATGTAACGCATAGTGTTCTGAGTCTTCTAAACTCTCCTCGGTTTTTATCAACTTATTACTGGCTTTGCATCTGTCTTGTTGTGGAGCCCCTTTTTGTCCACTAACTCTACCCTAACTAAACCTTAACCCTGACCCAACCCTAACCCTGACTCAACACTAACCCTAGCTCAGCCCTAACTCAACCAGAAACCTAGCTCAACTTTAGCCTAACCCTAACCCTAACACAATCCTAACCCTAAGTCTACCCTAACTAAACCCTAACCCTGACCCAACACTAACCCTAGCTCAGCCCTTACTCAACCAGAAACCAAGCCCGATGCTAACCCTAACAAAATCCTAACCCAAACTAAAACCTAACCCTAGCTCAGCCCCAACTCAGCCAGAAACCTAACTCAACCTAGCTCAACCTCAGCCCAACGCTAACCCTAACAAAATCCTAACCCTAAGTCTACCCTTACTAAACCCTAACCCTGACTCAACACTAACCCTAGCTTAACCCTTACTCAACTAGAAACCTAGGCCAATGCTAACCCTAACTCAACTGGAATGCTAACACAACCCCTTACTCAACCCTAACCCTGGCTCAACCCTAACTCAACCAGAAACCCAGCTCAACCCTATCTCTAACTCAACCCAACCCACAAGTCCATTCTAGTCCAGGATATTTGGATTTAGCTGTTTATTGCACTTCCAAACCGACAGACATTGCCGCCACCCCCCCCCCCCCCTTTTTTAAATGGTGATGACAGTGGAACATTTATAACTGATTCCTTTTTTCACATCATCAACATGCCCAAATAAATGTTTTAAATCACTGTCTTTGTATTAATTAATGTAATTATTGCAACAAGGCCTAAGGATCATCTTTAATTTAGTCTCAAACCTACAAATGCTTTAATTTGGTCTGATATGAGCAATAGACGAACACCTCCGACCTCGGGCTTCCTCAAGTTGTTATCCATCTCCTCAAAAGAAGAGTTAGAGAATAGTAATATTTAAACACGTCAGTGAAATGTCCATAAAGGACAACAGCACGAAACTAACTGCACAGTTACACAACAGCTGACTCCTCATTGTCTTTTTTTGTTTTCCATAATTTTTCATGTTTTTCTCTCCACACGTTTCCTCTTTTTCTCTTCATCAAGCCGACACAGGAAAACACAGTATGGAAGTAAATCTGTGCCATCTGCTTTTGAATTTGAATTTACTATGAATTATGAAACCGACTTTGAATTTATGAAGCTAAATATTCGGTTTTTAAAAATTCAATGAAAAAAAATTCAATGTAAAACAATTCAATGAAAAACAAATTAAATGTAAAAAATTTAAATGAAAAAAAATTCAATGTAAAAAAATTCAATGAAAAAAAATTCAATGTAAAAAAAAATTTGACTGCAAAAATTCGAATTCAGAATCAAACTTCCAACATCCGGGCAACTAAGGAGAAAGAAATCGATTCCTAGCTCGATCATGCATTGTCCAGCCAATCACATTATGCCAGACTGGTCATGTGACAGGAACCGAAGATGGCAGCCAGCGAGAGTAATAGCACATCGGTAAGTGTGTTTACTTTTCTGCTATGTCTCTTGATTAAATGTTGCACTAAGCATCATTTTACTCATGATTCTGATAGAGTATGTATCATTTAACGATAATATATGATCTACACCGTATTAATTATCTTGACATCGGCGCTAAATCGCGCTAAATCGAGCGCACGCACGTGAGTGCGTTCGTCGGAGCAACCAAGCGCCTCTTTTGGCTCAAATACGGGACGTCCCGACTAATAACGCCTACGGCCAAGAGTACGCTCTACCATGATACTGTTACCATGGTGATAGCAGAGACACAGCAGAGCGTGTCTGCTGGAAGTTCGACATCAGCTGAGCCGCTAGCTAAATCCACCCCCCACCCCAGTCGCCGTTAGGGTTACCAACCGTCCCGATTTGCCCGGGACATCCCGTTTTTTAGGTGAATTTTATTTGCCCCGTGAAGAACTGCTCTCGTCCCGCATTTCAATCATAGTCTTGACAGCATTTTTTAATGGAATGTTTATGAAGCATTTCGTCCAGTGATAGACTGCTGATTGATGACACATTATAAACAGGGAGTTTTGATAGGCTACTATGCCCCAAAACTCAATGTTTACAAAGTATTTTGTCCAATGATAATAGACTGGTGTATGATGACACATTCTGATCAGGGAACTGTGATTGGCTACGCCAACCTGCATGTATGCGTTGCTATGGGAGACGGTTGTTATCAGTGAAGTTTACTGAGGGAAATGGATGAACCAGCTAAAAAAAGAGGCTTTACAGCTAAAACAAGGAATGGGATTTTTCTTCAGGTGATGGTGAGCCCCTTTATTTTTCACTCGCTAGCGATGCCTCTAACAAGGGCAACAGAAAAATGTTTCCAGTGTGTGTGAGGTACTTTTCCGCGTCGGATGGCATAATGTCCAAGTTGTTGGATTTCTACGAAAACAGCGACGAATTTGCGAATGGCACACATAAGGCTCTCCTTTCCTGTCTTGACACATATGGGGCCTGATTTACTAAGATCCTAAATAAAGAGTACTAAATTGCGTGTGCACTGAAAAAGTTTGGAGCCGACTCGTCCTCACACACTACTCATTCGTAAAAAAAGTATATGTTTTTTCATAAAATCCATCCATCCATCCATCCATCCATCCATTAGCTTCCGCTTATCCGAAGTCGGGTCGCGGGGCCAGCAGCTTCAGAGGTCCAGATCCCCCGGCTGCTTCCACCAGCTCCTCTGGGAGAATCCCGAGGCGTTTTTCATAAAATGATGTGGAAATAACCCATTTTATTACAACTGAAATTGTGCTTGGGAGGAGTATTTTCACCGGACATTTTGACCGGAGAGATTATAAAATCCCGGACTTCCGCATATTTTACCAGACAAAGTCCGGAAATTACCAGACAACGGAAACCCTGGTGCCTCCTGTGGCAACTTTTTGCTTAATAATACTCGATTTAACATTCAAATAAAATATTTCTCCTTTTGCATGTGCAAACAAATTTACACGAGTCCGAAAGACTCTCTCTCTGCGTATTCTTTGATTTTGGCGATGTCGCCTCCTTGGCACAATAACAGCAGCCATCGGTGCGTAATGCTGGGCAGATTAGCACCTTCCTTTCGAACGTACTAAATACAGACGCAATCACAATCCCCGCAATTACTTTCAGGGTTGGTAAATCTCATTGCGTGTGGTAAATGGACCTATTTGCATTTTCCCCTCCCAGTATTTTGCGCTTTCTGGCGGGTACGCCCCATATTGTTTATTCATCAGGGCAAAAGTACTAAATGAACAGCGTGTGCTATTTTGCTCATTTGAGAGGCGCAGTCCTCTTTGCACGCTGTTAGTAAATCAGCTTGCGCATTGGTTTGCGGGTGGTGTCAAGTTTGCACACGTTTTTACGCACGCAAACCTTTAGTAAATCAGGCCCATGGTCTTAATGTTGAAAACATCACCGCATATGCCGCCGACAATGCAAATGTTAACTTCAGAAAGCACCATTCTGTCTACAAATTGCTCACCAGCGTAAACGATGGCATTCTAAAAGCTAACTGCCCGGCCCATGTTGCACACAAGTTGTGTACAACATGCATAATTAATTTCACAAATTTATCCTGAAATTAGTAGGATTGTGGTCTGGATAAGAAAACATCATCATTTCTGTCATGGGTAGGGTGGCAAGACGTCAGTCTCTTCAATGCCTTAAAATGCACGAAATTGCATCTAAGAAACACAAAATTTTAGCTAGATGCAATCTTTATTTTGGAAACTATTGAAAGTCTGTGACCCAATCTCTTCTTTTCTTTGTAGGTGGATGGGGTAGTCGGCAGCTGTCTGTTTTACCTCCAGATAATGCTGGCTATACAGGAGTCATGTTGAACTCTCACAGCCGTGGTTCAAAGACCCTGTTCATCGCCCCGATTCAGGAAGAACTAAGTGCAACTCCCCTTCCCATAGATGATGAAACATTTAGCAACATGCCAAAAGCCACATGTCAAAAGTGCGAAGCAGCCATTCCCCTTCCACTCCTGACAGAACACATAAAATCTTGTCGTGTCATGGACGATGCTAATGTGTTAGTTACCAGTGGGTCTGAGGAGGAAAATTGTAAGAATTAGAATAGAAATAGAATATAGTATTGAACAGTAGATTGCATTTTGAAAATAATTATCTTTAACTTCTCAACAGCCGATATGCAGGAATGTCCTGTCTGCACAAACATGTTTGCTGCTGACTTGATTGAAGTACATGCCTCCTCATGCATGGAAAGGTATCCATTTCCTTTTTTGTGCTTTATATAATTAGTAGTGTTGGACAGTTGTAACACAAAAAATTTTCTGAAAGTAGGGGAACAAATGAAGCGATGCATGAAAGCACTGTAATTCAGGAAGTGCAAGAAGCAATGCCGGGACCATCCAGAACTCCCACAGCTGGTCCAGATGGTTAGTGCTGTTTGGGCTAAGCTGTTGCATTGTAAAGTTATAGAGAATACAGAGTTATTTAAATGTTAAAAAGTTTTATTTCTGTCTTGTCAGTAAAAATATAATGAGAAAAAAAAATGATTCTTTTTTTTTACATTAGTCTGGGTGACCATCAGTGACCCCATCAAATCAATAATGGAATGTGCTGGCAGCTTTTTACGTGCTCATGAAATGGAGAATCCGGTTGTTCTAAGCATGGACATCAGAAAACCCCCTGCTGAGCAGGACATGGCACTTATATCCTTTTATAAGCAATGTGATTTGGAATTGGGACGACCCCTGATCTGCAAACTTGAAGGTAGCTCCATTTACAAGTTAGTTGTCCAAAAGCATTATTTTTATTATCTTTATCTTTACCCTTTCAAACCTTTGTGTTACAGGCGATCCTGCCATTGGACAGGGTGTGAATCGTTTTTTTTTCTCAACATGCATGGAGAAGCTGAGGTCAGGGTTTTGCATCAATTTTGGTATGTATGTAGTCCATAAAAGGCAATGACTATTTCCAGATTTATAATTTTTAATATTTTGGCTACAAAAGTTTATAGTAAAGTTCAAAGGGTTCTCTAATGTCCGTTGTATTGATGATATATTGAGTGTAGTCCATCCAGTATTTTCTGACAATCAATCCCTGTCAAATCCATATCTGTTGGAAAGTAACAGCAAGATTAACTTTTATGTTTCTGCACCACAGAAGGAGGCCTACTACTTTATTGTTTGTAATTCCAATTTTTTAATTTTTTAACAGCAAATTCAAACGTAACGCGGCTTTTTGATGGAGAGCCTGGTCATTTTGTCCCTTTAGCCTCTCACTTTCTTCTTGAAAGTGATTTGTTCATTGTGGCGGGGAGAATGATAGGCCACTCCTTTCTTCATGGGGGGCCACGCCTGCAGGGACTCAGTCCTGCTGTTGTGCATGTACTGCTTGGTGGAAGTCCAGACACTGCAACTGTGAGACTGGAGGACTGTCCAGACCTGGACATCAGAGACACCATTAAACTGGTATGATTGATTGAAAAGCCAGAAATATGGGTGGGGGGGTTATTGTGCATCCATTATCCTTGTTGACTCACTCATATTTTTACAGATTATTGTCTTAAAGCTCAAAAGGGGATCCATACTCTCTGAAAAAGACAAACAAAGTGTCCAGGAGCTGGCGTTTGCTTGGGACCTCCCTTTCCTCACTGAAAACAACAGAAGGTGGCTCTTTGAGAAGCTACTGATCCATGCTGTGAGTGAAAATATAAAGTCTGTCAAAATATAAGTAACAGTTTGCATTTGAGGAGTGATATTTTGTCTATAAATACACACTGCTAATTTCTAATAGCACGTCTGTCAAAATGCTGCAGTTTTGCCACATGAATCTGTGCTCATCTGAAATTAGAAATAATAATTGAAAAAACTTGAAAAATGATTTTGAAATTTTTATTTCTAAAACCATAAAATATTGGACAACAGTTTAGTTATATCTTTTTTTTCATTCACCACTAATTTCTTAAAATGTATATATTCTTTAACTATTTCTGTAGTCTCTCTTTGTCTCTTTACTATTTGCAGGTTTTAGGACGTGTCATGAGGCAGCTAAAACAACTCAGGCGAGGTCTTAAGGAGACCCCAATGTGGGAACTTGCCACCCAAAGACCTGACACTGTTGACTTGCTCTTTCTGAGGTTGATTTTAGTAACTATTGTCATAAGATGTTGTATCTGTAGTAAATATGCCCAGACATGGACAGCATCCATTACTGTTTACCACAGAATCAAAAGGTACCAGTCTTTCTTATACCATTTTTAATTTAGGTACTTCTTCAGCGGATAAAGTGGCCAGTAGAAGAAGACAGTGATGATGACGACTTTTCAGCAGAGAGCAAATCTCGCCTCTCTGGCTATCTACGGCAGTTAATAACAAATGGTAGGTTTACTTGACACTGTTGATTATGCCATTCTTCTTGACAGGCGTTTCAGGAAAGGCTCTGCAGTGGTCCTCCTACCTCAGTGAGAGATGTTTTTCTGTAACACTTGGTTCTTTAAGTTCTGATCCTGCTCCTCTTATCTGTGGGCTTCCTCATGGTTCAGTGCTGGGGCTGACACTGTTTGCTGTTTACATTCTCCCACTTGGTCATTTCATCAGCAGCTTCCCAGGTGTCACCTATCAGTGTTATGCTGATGCCATCCAGCTTCACTTCTCTTTTGGCCCTTTTCCATTAGTACTTACTCGGCGTGGCTCGACTCGGCTCCACTTTGGAGGTTTTCCACCAGATCATAGTACCAGCTCGGCCCTCCTTTTTTTTGTACCTACTTGTCTGGGGTTCTATCCGGGCTGAATCGGGCCGAAAATACGTCACCACGCCGCAGGCCACTGATTGGCCAGAGAGCAACGACACAGATGAGCCTTACAAGCGATTCCTCCACACCATATTTAAAACTCGGCAACAACAAACAGTGATTTTACTTTACCTGCAGTTTACCTGATCTTCTCCTGTTTTTCCTCAGTTTCTGTAGTTGTGTGTGACTCCTGAATAACTATTTAATTATAATTTATTTATTCATCTGTTTATTTCTGCAGATCCTAATTTTTTGTTTACAACTCTTGTGAAGTGCTCTGGTGATTTTAAGAGTGCTATACAAACGATTAGTGCGCAAAGCCCAAGGACAGACATAGAGACCTTTTATTTCAGTTGTTAATTGTATAGTTGTCTCTTTATCCTGATCATTAACCATCATCCATTTGTATCTACCCCATAGCAACACCAACTGAACTGACCAGCCTCATTCAGTTCTGGACTGGATGGGAGGTTCTTCCGCAGAGCCTCACAGTACAAGTGGTCATCGGCAGATATCCCTCATCTTCCACGTGTTTCGAGACCCTCAAAATCCCAGGCCATTACAAAGATTACTGTTCTTTTAAGAACGACCTCCTTGCCAGTATTGGCACTTGCCACGCCGGATTTGGCCTTGTGTGACTTAAATGTGTGTTCACACTCATGTTCACAGTAAAATGTTACCATATTTGATGAGTTTAATGTATATGAACATTACAGTTTGGTTTCAGGAGTTGCCTGTTCTTTAAAAAAAAAAAGTTTCAGAAAACTGTACAACAATAAAAGAAAAAAAAGACATGTTGACTCAGACCGATTCTCTGATCAGCAGTCTTACATGTTCAGAAATTGTTCACAAAATTGGACAGTGGCGATGTAAAGATCAGTGCCAAAGGACTGAGATGCAGCTCTTGGATTGATTGAAGATTGCAGTGATGCCATTTGGGTTTCCGTCAGTGGACATGCAATTTCTGGAACGACAACACTACAATTGTTCTCGCTAGGAAGTCCATTGTTTTCCCAGTCAATATTGGGGATTGCCATGACCTAAACGTAGAGGGTACATTTAGTTGCATGCAGAAACAGCAGGCACACATGTAAACTTGCAGAGTACTCTGTGGTCTTATCTTCTAATTCAAATCACATCAAACATGATTTCTTCAATACATTGAAGAGGTTCCTTTGGCCAAAAATTTATCCTTTTAAAGCAGGGGTGTCCAAAGTCACCCCTGTTCTAAAGAATAAATCTATAAAAGTAAAAAAAAAAATAGGAGGTGAGGATGAAAAGAAGAAAATCCCACTGGTGCAGATCTGCCGATTAACCCTTTAAAAAGAAAAAAAGATCCATTCAAATATCATAAGTGAGTACCTCCATATTATCTGGTGCCGGAACTGGATGCTGTGTGCGACCCAACTCCCACAGCTGGTTTGGGGTCATGTTGCTCTCTGTCCGCAGTGGATGGTTGTCCCAACCACGACGAAATGTGTGCAAATCATCCCGCAACCGTGGGAGGAACACAAAGTGGCAGCAGAAAATGTGTGTCACGCTGGCAATACTGAGGTAGCCTTCTTCCTCAAGATAGTGGAGAACATTGTAATAGATGCATGTCACAGCTGTCCACAGGTCTCTCCACAGCCGCTCAATCCTGGAAAATTAATATGGAAAAAAAAATTGAATCCACAATTGCTTTTAAAGAATAACACAATCTTACAATTTTCAAACTTTTTAACAGTTAAAACTTCTGATAGTTGTCTTGCTTTTGTATCATAATCCACTATATTAACATATCTTTTTGATTAATGCATGTCATTACAGCCTATGCAAATGTGTTTAACAATAGTACATAGTACTGATGCTTGCAGTTGTCGGCCAACATACAACCTTGGTATGGTATGAGGTGGTTTCAGTAAGCAAACATTGTACCTTTGGTTGTGAACACTCTTCCCAGATTTTAAGACTGCTCCTTCCAGTGCCACGGACTGTAAACATGAAGCGGGCAACATCGACATTTTCAACTCCTTGGTCTCCGCGTACTCTGAAGGAGACACAAGATGTATTCTTTTTTTTAACTTTTATTCTGCCACTTCTAGAACTTTAATTATTAAAATCCCCTAATTTAAGATATTCATTCACCTCTGAGGACAACCCCACCTCTCAACAGATTCTTGGAAGAATGCCAGGGTGGTTGATGCAAGGTTGTTGGAGGCTGCACCAAGATACATTATCTGCACCACAAATTCAGTTACACTTCCTTGAAGCCTTTTGAGTATTTAGTGATAACAGAAATATGTGCACTTTGTCCAAACAATTCCTTTACCTTGCGGGAAAAACCATCAATACCTCCAAAGATGACTATGTTGTAGCTGAAAGAAAATTTGAATTTATTAACTGCACAATAAATATTGTGCACCAGAGAGAGTGCTGACACATTTGCAAGAGAATCATGCAACACATTAAATTTATTATTTTGTCTATAATGTTGTTTGATATAAATTTACCGAATCAATTTGTGGTTTGTATCAATATGCATCAAAGACTGGGGTCCTGGAACTGAATAGGTCCATCGAGCAATACATCCAACATGGAACATTCGGTTGATTACACCAGTTGTGTCAACGCGGTGCATTGAGGCTCTGACACGGTCATACTGTACCCTCAGTCCTCTAGCTTGCAGGAGAGCCTTCATCATTCGATAGCCAGAGTTTGGCTGCCTTGATATGATCTCTCTCACACAGCCATCCAACTCCTCATCAGTCATAGGACTGTACAGAGCCCGCACTGAGAGATTACACTCTGCCATGCGTCGGTATACTGTACGTCTGGACATCCCCAAAAGCTGAGCAATACATGGAACTGAAAAATTGAGTTCAAGGAGTTTGCTGAGGTAGTCTGGGGATATGACCATCCGTTGTCGCCCACATGGGCCTTGCTCGAACTGCACAACTGCAGCATGCTGCTCTTCTCTTTCTTTCTCCAATCTGATGAGATTGTGTAGCTCTGTCAGGGCAGCCATTATAGAAGGACAAATCCTTGTTTCTCTGGACAAAGCATTTAAAAACACAAGCTCTTGTGTGCATGTGAATTCTAAAAAATCCAGATCCAGGGGCATGCGTCCCAGAATACCTTCCAACTGAGACTTAAGTCTCGCAAAAAGATGAGTGAGCAGTTCCTAGTAGAGAAAAACAAAAAAATGGTTAAAAATGGTTAAAAATCTGGTGTGCGTGCATGCATAAAAATTATTTCACAACAATGACTCGTATACCACGCTCAGAAATATATGTTGAGATATGAAAGGAGAGACCTTGTTGCCATGATATGATCCTCAATTACTAAGCTACTGAGAACAGGAAGTCTCTACATGTGAATTCTGTGTTTTACTCTAATCATTTGTAACAGTCTTGCCTCAATTCTGGCCTGTAAGTAATGCAATATCTTTAGTTCTGACCCAGATACACAAATATAAATATATTGGGCTGAATGAAAGTATAACTCATCAGAAAAAATGGACATCAAGTTAAAACTGTGAAATGACATGTAAAGATATGCAAAACAGCACCACGTTTAGGACGTTAAGGTTTATTGAAAATATGGAAAATGCTGGGGTTTTTAGTCAAAGAGAAGCTGCAGTTTGACTGTGGTGCTGGTGGCGGCGAGTGGGGGGGGGGGGTTTCAGACATCAAGCAGAGACGCTCTGCTGTCACCATGGTAACAGTATCATGGTAGAGCGTGCTCTTGGCCGTAGGCGTTATTAGTTGGGACATCCCGTATTTGAGCCAAAAGAGGCGCTTGGTTGCTCCGACGAACGCGCGCGCGCGCACTCCATTTAGCGCGATTTAGCGCCGATGTCAAGATAATTAATACGGTGTCGATCATATATTATCGTTAAATGATACATACTCTATCAGAATCATGAGTAAAATGATGCTTACTGCAACATTTAACCAAGAGACATAGCAGAAAAGTAAACACACTTACCGGCATCTTCGGTTCCTGTCACATGACCAATCTGGCATAATGTGATTGGCTGGACAATGCATGATCGAGCCAGGAATCGATTGCTTTCTCCTTAGTTGCCCGGATGTTGGAAGTTTGATTCTGAATTCGAATTTTTGCAGTCGAATTTTTTTTGACATTTAATTTTTTTACATTGAATTTTTTTTCATTGAATTTTTTTACATTGAATTTTTTTTTCATTGAATTTTTTTACATTGAATTTTATTTCATTTAATTTTTTTTACATTGAATTTTTTTTCATTGAATTTTTAAAAACCGAATATTCAGCTTCATAAATTCAAAGTCGGTTTCATAATTCATAGTAAATTCAAATTCAAAAGCAAATGGCACAGATTTACTTCCATAACACAGCCAAACACAACAGACGCGAGCTTTACGAGCCGCACACAAACGCACCGCCTATGAAATAGGATAAACAACCTAAACTATTCACATATAACAAGATACAAATGCAGATTTAAACCCTAACTCTAACTCAACCCAACCCTTACCCTAGCTCAACCCTAACTCAACCAGAAACCTAGTTCAACCCTAGCCCAACCCTAACTCTGACTCAACACTAACCCTGGCTCAACCTTAGCTCAACCAGAAACCTAGCTCAACCCTAGCTCTGACTCAACCCTTACCCTAGCTCAACCCTAACTCAAACAGAAACCTAGCTCAACCCTAGCCCAACCCTAGCTCTGACTCAACCCTTACCCTAGCTCAACCCCTAACTCAACCAGAAACCTAGTTCAACCCTAGCCCAACCCTAACTCTGACTCAACACTAACCCTGGCTCAACCTTAGCTCAACCAGAAACCTAGCTCAACCCTAGCTCTGACTCAACCCTTACCCTAGCTCAACCCTAACTCAACCAGAAACCTAGCTCAACCCTCGCCCAACCCTAACCCTAACAAATCCTAATCCTAACTCTATCCTAACTAAACCCTAACCCTGACCCAACCCTAACCCTGACTCAACCCTAACCCTGACTCAACCCTAACCCTGGCAAAACTCTAACTCAACCAGAAACCTAGCTCAACCCTAGCCCAACCCTAGCTCTGACTCAACCCTTACCCTAGCTCAACCCTAACTCAACCAGAAACCTAGCTCAACCCTAGCCCAACCCTAACCCTAAGAAATCCTAATCCTAACTCTACCCTAACTAAACCCTAACCCTGACCCAACCCTAACCCTGACTCAACCCTAACCCTGAAAACCCTAACCCTGGCAAAACCCTAACTCAACCAGAAACCTAGCTCAACCCTAGCCCAACCCTAGCTCTGACTCAACCCTTACTCTAGCTCAACCCTAACTCAACCAGAAACCTAGCTCAACCCTCGCCCAACCCTAACCCTAACAAATCCTAATCCTAACTCTACCCTAACTAAACCCTAACCCTGACCCAACCCTAACCCTGACTCAACCCTAACCCTGACTCAACACTAACCCTGGCTCAACCTTAGCTCAACCAGAAACCTAGCCCTATGCTAACCCTAACTCTACCCTAACTAATAGAAATATAAAGTAGGATAAACAACCTAAAGTATTCACAAATAACAAGATAAAAATGTAGATTTAAACTAAGTAATAATAAGTAATAAGTAATCAAAGTACAAACTAAGCAATCTATAAGTAAGTAATAATTAATATATAAGTAATATAAACAGACAGTCAGGGTTCAAAGTGACAAGTGTAGTTTAAAGTAGCACAATATACAAACACTGCAATCTGTGCAGATGTTACAGTGCTGGATAGTATTGTCTGTGTTTGTTGGGGGGGCAGCAGGGGTCTTCTAGAGTTCAAGAGTCTCACAGCTTTTGGCTGCGTCCCACAGTCTTTTGCAGCTTTCACTAGCCTCTGCAGAGACTTCTTCTGTAGAAGGAGGCCGAGCCCAAGCGCCCAGGGCGCTTCACAGACAAGGGCGTAACCATGGTATAGACTTTGGGGGGGTCCAAATGAGAGCCCTCCCCCAGAATTTTTTTTAAAGGTGCATTTCCCAGTTCTGTCATTTTTATCTATTGACCATCTGAAATCACATTTAAAGGAATAGTCTGCAATTTCTCAGAGATAGTAGCGAATAGGATAGCTTCCAGCTGGGAAAAATTACATGCCTAAAGCATGTTGATGTAAATATTGTGATTGGAACAACAAAAAGTCCATAGCACACGATGGACTTTTAATTCCAAGTTAATTTGTATTTTGTTGATTTGTCTCAAAATGAATGTCTGCACATTTACACTGAAACGTTTAATGTGAATGAAATCATAGATTTGTACAAAGAATTAAATGTAAAATATTGATGTTAATTGAATATATATACAGATTTATTCATTTGACATTAAAAAAAATAGTGTGGCCTGTCCTTACAGCATCCCTCTCCCTGTCTCTCTGTGCTGCCTGCATTATGACCAGATATTATTATTGGACCAGAAGAATAACTGACCCTGAGGATCATTTTAATTTGATACGTTGAATATTTTGCTTGTATTACTAGTAGGGTTACCAACCGTCCCGATTTGCCCGGGACATCCCGTTTTTTAGGTGAATTTTATTTGCCCCGTGAAGAACTGCTCTCGTCCCGCATTTCAATCATAGTCTTGACAGCATTTTTTAATGGAATGTTTATGAAGCATTTCGTCCAGTGATAGACTGCTGATTGGTGACACATTATAAACAGGGAGTTTTGATAGGCTACTATGCCCCAAAACTCAACGTTTACAAAGTAATTTGTCCAATGATAACAGACTGGTGTATGATGACACATTCTGATCAGGGAACTGTGATAGGCTACGCCGACCTGCATGTATACGTTGCTATGGGAGACGGTTGTAATCAGTGAAGTTTACTGAGGGAAATGGATGAACCAGCTAAAAAAAGAGGCTTTGCAGCTAAAACAAGTAATGGGAAACAAAAAGGTCGTGGGTTAAAGCCACTACAGACCCTAGACGAGCATTTTGTACTTTATGCCGCCGCGAGATATTGATTGGCCATGGTGGCGAGCACGACTCATCCCGTCATGAAGACACAGAGTGTCATAAAAAGGCTGTGCTAGCTAAAGGAGCAAGCAACATCACTTCATTCTTCGCCGCATCTACTGCTGAAATTGACGACATTTCTGCAAGCGAGGTGTCCTATATATACCACACCATCAAACACGTTCACAGCTATAACAGCGCTGACTGCACCGTGAAATTAAACGGGGCTTTATTTCAAGACTCGAGTGTCGCTAAGAAGATGTAGTTGGGAAGAACCAAAGCGGAGATGATCACCATGAATGTGTTGGGTCCAAGCACTGTGGGGAAAATAGTCTCCGATCTCTCTTCAGGTGATGGTGAGCCCCTTTATTTTTCACTCGCTAGCGATGCCTCTAACAAGGGCAACAGAAAAATGTTTACCAGTGTGTGTGAGCTACTTTTCTGCGTCGGATGGCGTAATGTCCAAGTTGTTGGATTTCTACGAAAACATTTGCGAATGGCACACATAAGGCTCTCCTTTCCTGTCTGGACACATATGGTCTTAATGTTGAAAACATCACCGCATATGCCGCCGACAATGCAAATGTTAACTTCAGAAAGCACCATTCTGTCTACAAATTGCTCACCAGTGTAAACGATGGCATTCTAAAAGCTAACTGCCCGGCCCATGTTGCACACAAGTTGTGTACAACATGCATAATTAATTTCACAAAATTATCCTGAAATTAGTAGGATTGTGGTCTGGATAAGAAAACATCATCATTTCTGGCATGGGTAGGGTGGCAAGACGTCAGTCTTTTCAATGCCTTAAAATGCAGGAAACTGCATCTAAGAAACACAAAATTTTCTGGGAGAGGACCCCCCAGACCCCCCCGTCCAAAAAATGTCCCTCTTTCCAGCTTCAGGGAGTTGGCAATCCTAATTACTATCGTTACATACACACGACACACGGAGAGAGAAAACAGCAGCACACACGGAAGACACATCATATCATATGATACAGTCTCTTCACTTCAAGCTAGCTAGCTCAACTAACAAACTGAGCCCTTTTTAACAAGTTAAATATTTCAAATTAATTAAAAAATAAACACACTCAGTATGACAACATCAGTCCTCTTTAGCTATCTAGTTGCAGTTTGTCTGAAAAAAACTTCGTATGTCCTGTTTTTTCTGCTTTTTGGGTAAAGACATTGCTCCCTCCTTTCTTTCACATTCAACGCTCTCTATTGTTGCCTCGGAGCCGGCGCTTCAAACCGAGAGGCGTTAAATGGGCCCAACCAAGGGCCTGATTTACTAAAGGTTTGCGTGCGTAAAAACGTGTGCAAACTTGACACCACCCGCAAACCAATGTGCAAGCTGATCTACTAACCACGTGCAAAGAGGACTGTGCCTCTCAAATGAGCAAAATAGCACACGCTGTTCATTTAGCACTTTTGCCCTGATGAATAATCAATATGGGGCGTACCCACCAGAAAGCGCTAAATACTGGGAGGGGAAAATGCAAATAGGTTCATTTACCACACGCAATGAGATTTACCAACCCTGAAAGTAATTGCGGGGATTGTGATTGCGTCTGTATTTAGTACGTTCGAAAGGAAGGTGCTAATCTGCCCAGCATTACGCACCGATGGCTGCTGTTATTGTGGCAAGGAGGCGACATCGCCAAAATCAAAGAATACGCAGAGAGAGAGTCTTTCGGACTCGTGTAAATTTGTTTGCACATGCAAAAGGAGAAATATTTTATTTGAATGTTAAATCGAGTATTATTCAGCAAAAGGTTGCCACAGGAGGCACCAGGGTTTCCGTTGTCTGGTAATTGCTGGACTTTGTCTGGTAAAATATGCGGAAGTCCGGGATTTTATAATCTCTCCGGTCAAAATGTCCGGTGAAAATACTCCTCCCAAGCACAATTTCAGTTGTAATAAAATGGGTTATTTCCACATCATTTTATGAAAAACGCCTCGGGATTCTCCCAGAGGAGCTGGTGGAAGCGGCCGGGGGATCTGGACGTCTCTGCTGAAGCTGCTGGCCCCGCGACCCGACTTCAGATAAGCGGAAGCTAATGGATGGATGGATGGATGGATGGATGGATTTTATGAAAAAACATATACTTTTTTTACAAATGAGTAGTGTGTGAGGACGAGTCGGCTCCAGCCACAGCTCCACTCATTGATGCCACAGGTGCGCGCAGAGACGCATCTCCGTAATGACAGCGCTCCGCGGTTATGGAGGCTTGAACTTCTCAACGGCCTGTGAAGTTCTCATCGGGGATTTCAGTGAAATCTACCCCGAGTGGGCTCAACTGGCCCAGATAGCCTGCTGATCCCTGTCTCCAGTGTGCCAGCAGAGAGAGGTTTCCCTCTGCAGAACCGCATTAAAACAGCGCAGCGGAGTCAGAAGAGCGCAAGAGCTGCAATATTTATTTATTTATTTATTTTTTAAGTTACGCTCGTGAGTCAATTGACGGGACTTATTTTATTTGAAATAGCCTGTTTTTTAATAAAAACACTATTAAATGACTTGCATTGATATCGTACTACTGCATATGATTTATTTTTAACCTCAATAAATTCATATAGCCTATGTGAGCGGAATTTCAAACATTTGTCCGGTAAATTGAAAACCAGCCGGTCACATTGTCCGGTGCCAATTTTTTCTAGTGGAAACACTGGGAGGCACATTCATTTTTTTATTTGTGATACTAAATTAAATTACGTGTTTTCATGGAGAAAAAAGTGTTTCTTATTGTGCGCCTACCTTGTTCTGCAGTTGGCTCCAGAAGGTGAGCTGCACCTGCTGGTTAGAGGCATCTCCTCCACTGGCCCTCCACCTGTCTTGTTTGCCGAAGTTTTATTAAAGGCCACTTTTTCTTTAGCTCTTCGCTTTATATCTTGCCACCTTCTTTTAACCTCATCTGCCGTTCTTTTTGTTTTACCAACTGCATTTATTCTATCGCAGATTTTCTCCCATATTCCGTTTCTTTTGGTAATGTTTAAATGTCTTTGCTGTAGTTCATGAATGTGTTTATTTGCCTCTTCCACTAATATCTCTAACTCCAACTCGTCATCTCGCTTAGACTCGCTTAGACTCGATAGACTCGCTTGCGTCTATCCTGCTTTCCATCCAGACTCTCCATGGCGCAAACCGTAAGACACGCAACACCTCATTTAAATACTGCGGTTTGCACCCGTTATCAATTGCGCGAGCATTCTTAGTTGATCACCCGCAAAACACACAACAACAGCACGCGCAAACTTTTTCAGTGCACACGCAATTTAGTACTCTTTATTTAGGATCTTAGTAAATCAGGCCCCAAGTGTACAACTGGGAGGGGGTGGTCACACACTTTAGTTTTCCTTATAAACGGTAATAAATTGATCGGTAAATATTCGGAAATAACAAGAGACGGACTGTTGAGCCAGGTTTCATAAAAGGAGGAAATATTTATATTTAACATATTTACACATAATATTGGGGGGGGCAGATTGGTATTTTCCCAGTATTGGAGGGGACACGACCCCCCCAAAGAATGCGTGGTTACACCCATGTTTACAGAGCCCATTTTATGTTTTTTCTGGTTTTCCGATTCATCTGCATTGTTATTTATAATTAAATATTATCTTGGATTTGACTGGAGGCTCAAATTAATGAGGTAAACATGTTGTACTATTCCTATGTAAGTGTACTCAGTTTTCAGGGTGTTGACAACATTTCCTTCTGTTGAGTTTTTTCTACATTTGCTCTCTATGATGTCACAGAGGGCAGAATTACAGCATATGTGCATATTATTCAGGCAACTAGAGCTACGCTTTTAAAGGAGAAATTCACACCTGATCATCACACCAAGAAGCCCTCGATTATTGAGAACTATGGAGTGAAAAGTAGTTTGGTGAGAGCATCATTAGGTTTTCCAGTTCACGGCTGCAGATGTTCTCTGACTCAGTCGATATTTTACTGCACTTCTCAGCTCTACACCGATAAACACAAAAAGCCTCCAGGAATTCAACAAATCAGAAAAAAAAACCTTCTACTTGTTTTTCAGGAAGAGAATCTCTTTTTTTATTCCCAGTCTTTGCTGTTCAGATATACTGTGTTATGAGATTAATTCTGGATGAGATGGGTTTTTTTTTTCCTTGGATGTTGCTTAGACGGTAAAACTCCTTGCCAATCTTATATTCACTGGTATTTTTACTGTCTCACCCATCGCTTGCCCTCAAACTTTGGAGACAAGCTGCTTTCTTTTCATCATTATGTCATTAATGTGGAACAGTTAGCGCTCATACCTGGATCTATAAAAGCCAATGTCATTCCAGCAACTCATAGGATGCTTAAAAGCTACTGTTAACAGGCTGCTGCCACTTTTTATATGTCCTGTAGCATATTTGAGGAAGTGAGGACATTATGTGTCGTGTTTTGTAAATCAGAAAAACAATCTTCCAGTAGTGCTTAGTTAAGTCCAAGGTTCTCTGTTTTTCTGAGGGATTTCTCTGTTAGATGTGTAGAGACCGCCCTGTATGGGGTGCCGTTTGTAAAGTTGCTCATGCTGAAAATAACAGCATCATTTTGTCACATTTAGATTCAAATCATGCTTTAAAAAGTGGTCTGAATTTTTGAAAGTCACTTTTTAGCACATTTAACACAATATTTGTTAACTTTTAAATGTTATTCAATATTTAAATCTAAATATGAATGTTAAATCTAAAAGTGAAATCTAAATCTAAAAGTTAAATCTAAATATTATGCCTAAATGTTAAATCAAAATCTAAATGTTTAAACTAAATATTTAATCTAAATGTTAAATCTGAATCAAAAAGTTAAATCTAAAAGTTAAATCTAAATGTTAAATCTAAATGTTTCATCAAAATCAAAACTTTAAATCTAAATCCAAATGTTAAATCTAAATCTAAATGTTAAATGTTAAATCTAAATGTTTTGGAGGAAACTAAATATTTAGCTAATATGCAAATTCAAGATGCCGGTAACTGAAAGTACCAAAATGAAAGCTCGAGGAGGTCAAAGTCTGTTCGTAGTGTCAAATAACGAATAAAGAGCGATCTTTTCTGGAGAAACTGACTCTTGGGCATAGATTAAAGTGATAATAACCACCAAAAATAACTATATAACTAAATTTTACGAGTTCCTTGAGGTTTTAGTGTCATTTTTTTGCGGGACTTATAACCTGTAGCTACTACAGTCAGTCACAAGGGAGCGCACTTAGAATGAAATACTCGGTGCAGTCTGCTGTTGGTGACACATGCCGTGCTAACATGGCCGAGTTGATGTTAGCCCAAAACATTGGGCGAGCCCAAAACAGGATTTGAAGCTAAATGTGACAAAATGTTTCTGTTATTTTCAGCATGACCAACCTTACAAACGGCGCCCCATAGCCCTGGGCTTTTGTTTGGATGGTATTTTTCTCATGTAAAGAACAGTTCAACAATTCTAGTCCCAGGGGAACAAAAGTACAGCCTAGTCCAAATTTAGCTCAAGTTCAACAGGGTCAGGCAGGGTCTGGTTTTCCTGATGAAGGTGGTGGCGTCCTGAGAGCGTCCCAGGCCAAACACCACTTTGATTGTTTGAGTAGAAGCACTCGTTGTCTGAATCCCATCCAGGTAGAAATAAACTAAATTTATGCCCGTGTGTTGTCTCTGTTCTGGTGCTCAGATTAGGCAGTGACACTAAAATGCTCTTTATATGGTTACTGTTCTGTTGAGGCTAAGAGGGTATAAATAATGAATGGAAGCAAAAAAATAAATAAAAAATACTATAAAGTTGGGCATTGCATTACGTACAAGTTCGCAGTTGTACTTGTGCCTCATACAGTGGCAAGAAAAAGTGATCTCTTTGGAATTTGCTACCATGAAATGTGATCTGGTCTTCATCTAAGCTGCAACAACAGACAAATGAAACAAACTATTAAAATAACTGTTTGTAATATTCTATACAGCCATTCCACATTCGAACTGCTGGGTGAACCCTTGTAAAGAGCAGATGGTTGAAGCTCCTTTGGCAGCAGTGGCTTTAGAGCTCTTTCAGTGTCTCTGGATCAGAGCGGGTCAATGTTCAGTTGGAGTTCTGGACCAGTCCTCTGTCCAGAACTGCTTTAGCTCAGACACATCTGGAGGCCTGGTGTGAATGTTTCTCTGGAACTTATTCCACAGCATCTCTGTGCGGTCTGGACTAGGCATTTGCCGATTGTGCTAGTAAAAGTGGCATATTATGCTAGTGGCAGTGCTTGTGTTTTGCCCAAATTATGCTCAAATTATGCTCGCTTTTCAAAATTATGCTACTTTTTAAAAAAATTATTCTGTGCACAAACTTCACAACTCACAAGACAAGTTTGAACAAAAATAGGTTGCACAAAGCCTGGATAGTGTGGTGGATAACTATCCGCGGATAGCTTGCTAACCATCGCGTGTAGCAGAGCGTGACACAGTTTCCGCAAGGTTTTGCACTCAAATGGCCTCCAGTTACCATGGTAAAGTATGCAAACTTCGAGTAAACAATGAACTGTGCGCGCACTAGCAGCGCGCGCTGGGTTTCAAAACAAATAAAAACAAATACAGTGAAAACTAAACCATGCAGTTTCTGACAACGCCCTGGATAACAAATTTAACATTGAATAATCTCTTCGTTTTCTTGAATTATTCTAAAATTGTGCTATTAAGCTAGCAGTGCTACTTTTGGAAAAAGAGCAAAAATTATGCTCAGTTCCTCAGATTATGCCAAAAATTATGCTAGCACAATCGGTAAGAGCCTAGTCTGGATTCTGACTGGACCACCGCGGAAGGAGGATTTTCTTTTTCTGTAGCCACTTTGTGGTGGATTTACTTCCATGTTTGGAGTCATCTTCCTGCTGCATCACCCAACTTCTACTGAGATTCATCTTGTGAACAGACACTCTGATGTCATCCTGGTGGAGAGTTTAGTAAACTTAGAAACTGATTTTCTCCTCCTTGATGGCAAGTAGTCCAGGGTTTGAGGCAGTGAAGCAAGCCCAAACCATGATGCTCTTTCCACCACACTTCAACGTTCACCATTCTTCACCGACTGAGAAGTAGGAGTAATCAGACAAACCATAGCAGAGCAACACACAGAAAAGCAGAAATCCAGAACGCAACCAGGACCAAGTCAAGAAGCAGAGGCAAAAACAGGATGACATAGGGAGGCAACAAGAACAGACTAGCAACAAGGACTGGAAGACGGGACAGGATATACGCATGGTGGCTGATGAGATGCAGATGAAAACAATCAAAGGGAAGTAAAACAGAAGTAAAGCAACCATGGAAACAGACTGTTAAAACAGGAAGTAGAGTTAATGGAGACAAGGAACAAAAAACAAACCAAGAGAACCAAAAAGAAATCCTGAGAAGACACAAATGAAGCACAGAAACTGAGGTCGAGATCCTCACAACCACTTGGGTTATGTTTTAACGTCAATTCCAGATGGTTCACATACTTTTTCTGGGCACTGTAATGCAGATCACAACTTCAGACATGTTTTTGTAGGAAAGTGTGGCCTCCACAAGTCTATCATTGTGTAAACATTTTCAAAATGTGGGCCGGTCCCCAAATGCATTGTGGGCATCTATGTCATAAAAAAGATACAGGTCAGAAAGTCCTCTTTAACTGAAATGTTAACTTCTTTTTTTTTTTTTTTTTTTTTAAGTACACCCATTTAAAGCCAGAGCCTTGGGAGAATAGAATTAGTGCTTGTTAATTGGGCCAAACATTTAAAGAATCTCTCCAGTAAGGCTAATAAATAATTAAACCTATAAAATATGAGCCTCAGAGAGGTCTTGACCATGCATGAATATTCATTGCAACATGTAGATATGAGTCATCGAACACAAAGGAATGGGTTATTTCAGGCCCAAAAACAGTTAGCAATCATTTGCATTCTAATGGGCTCAGGAGAAACAATCGGCCCTTAAGGAACCCATCACATACGAGCAGAGTATGAAGAGCACAACAGCGCTCAGCAGGAACTGGAGCTCCCCAAGGAGATGTGGGAATCCCCAGAGTCTGGGAGATACTGCAAGTCAGATAGAAAGACTGATGCCAAAGACCGGACACAAACGGAGCTGTATCTCCTGAGACAGATTTCTGCTTCTGCAGTCTCCAGACAGGTACAAGAAGGTGAGTGACCAGACACACACATGGTTTAACAAATTTGTCTTTATTTCTATGCTTTCTAAATAACTTAGAAAACGATGGAGAATGTGATTCAAGTTGGCGAAACATTAAAAGATTACAAATACAATGTACAATTTTGTGGTTGTTATTTCTTCATTATAAATACAAAGATACAAGTAACTGTCAAAAATACGTCACGGGGTCACAGGGATCATCTATTCCAGAGGGAACATCGATTCGTCAAACTGCACAAGTGTTCAAGATCAGATGAACTCAGAAGTCAGAACTGTATACATCCACAGTTGTAAACGATGGAGCCTCCTGGTGCAGGAACCACCCCGCTGTTCTATGATTAGACTGAATATACAGCTAGATTTACAGAAAGACTAAAGCCGGAAGTTGGTGTTGTTCCAAGCTCAGGAACCCGAACCTGTAAGGGAACCGTATTGAGTTAGAAACCAGCATGCGTGTGCATTTTAATTCCAACATCGTACGTACAGTGATGACAGCTGGCAAGTTTGCCAAGTTATTTCACCAACCGTTGGACCGTTTAGCCACTGATAGGGAACGTTAGCTGGGCTCAGACCATCCTGAGACACATTGGTTGGTTTTACCCTCCTAATGATGTGGAGTCGAAAGACATTTACTGACTCAGTTGGTTTTTTTGTCACACTTCCCACATCTACACTTACCAACACTGGCTTTTTAACCCTTTAAGCGCCAAAGTCGCAATATTGCGACAAGCAACATTACTGACTATAACAGGCTGTATCTATAAATGTGAAGCCGAATCTTGTTATTACTTTTCACCAGGAGATGGTGGACATGTGTGCCTGCAATCTGAGAACCATTTTTGGTGGTGGCGCTATTCAAATTTTTAGCATAAATTGAATTTGAAAAACACCATCCGGCGCACAGAGACGCGTGGTGAAGCAGTGGTAGAAATGCTGAGCGTAGCGAGAGTAGAACAGAGCGAAAGAGTGTTTTTTCATTTACTCATGAAGTCAAGAGGCCTGTTTACCGTCCACAAAGTACTTTGTCAGATTCTGGCTAATTCAGATTCAGAGGAGGAAGACATGCAGTTGTCCAGTGAAGCAGAAACTGACATCAGTAGTGACAGTAGTCCACGCGCCAAAGTCCACAATCAGCACATCGTATATCGGATGTTTCACCTTAGTGTGGTCGGGGTGGAAGAATTCTGTGAACACCAAGCAGGGGGCTCATAACACCACAAATATGGAAAAATGTAGCGGGGATGAAAACAACCATGGTTGTTCTGGCAACGCGGGAGAAGCCACAGGAATAAAAGACACCGCTAATGGCGCACCGGAAATCACAGTGATGATGATGATGAAGATGATGGTGGTGGCTGAGAGTTCTTGAGAGAAGAGGAAAGAGTATCAAAGTTAGGCCTACATTTTGATGAACCTGTTGGTTTTTGTGGAGATAATCTGACAAATTCTGAGCCCATTGATTTCATCCCTTTTCCAAATGATGAATTCTGGAGCTTCATCAGAAATCAAACAAATAGAAAAGGCCACCAGTTCTTTGAAAGGGAAATATTGAAACCAAACTCCAGATTTCATGACTTTATGATGTGATTGTCCCTGAAATGAAAGCTTTCATTGTGCATGGGGCTTGAGGAAAAATCTGAAATTGAGGACTACTGGACAGGTTTGGGCAGGTGATGTCACAATTATCAAATAAGATGACAAATCTACTTCCATTCCAAATTTTGGAATGGAAGTAGATTTTAAAGTTATAGCCTTTTGAAACCCTGATATCAAAATTGAACATTTTCCAATATGGCCGCCACCTTGTTACGTCATAATATGAAAATTAGATGAATAATTTCACTCCCATCACAGACTTTTAGTCATACTGAACAATTTTCTGATTGGCAGTATACCTTTATCTCAAACTGCTTTCAAGTTAGAGCCTTTTGAAATCTTGATGTCAAAATTGTATATTTTCTTGAAAAAACTCCGGCGCCTAAAGGGTTAATAATACAGTGGTACATCTACTTATGAAATTAATTGGTTATGGAAGTAGTTTCGTAACCTGAAAATTTCGTAAGTAGAGACGTGTTTTCCATATAAATGCCCTAATCTGTTCCAAGCCCCCAAAATTCGAACATATTTTTTTTATAAATTATAAATAATACATGAAATGACATAAAAACCTGTAAGAAATACATGTTAGAACTAGAAAAGCACCCAGAGAGCGCAGACCTCCACCAAGCACAACAATTATCGAAAATTTGAAAGTGATCCAGAATCCAGGATTTCTTCCAGATCACACCCAAAATGAAATCAGTTCTTCCTTTTCACATTTCTGACAACTCCTGAAAATTTCTTAAAAATCCATCCATAACTTTTTGAGTTATCTTAAACATAGACAGACAGACAGATAAATAATACTTGGCGGAGGTAAAAATTGTTTGTTTATCTGGGTTGCTGGGTTACGCTCACACAGACAAGGGGCCCTCTTAGCCAATGGGATGCCAGCGATAAGCGATAAACTAAGCGATAGCCAATGGCAGAGCAGCTCGGACAGAGCCGACAAGTATGTTTACGTTCAGTAAACTCTGGGAGCTGCGAGTAGCAGCGAGTACTGTATTTTTGCCTTTCATTTCCTGAAATTTCTTTCATAACAAGAGGCAATATTTTCCTGTTGAGGCATTTCGTAACCTGAAAATTTCGTATGTAGAGACATTCGTAAGTAGAGGTACCACTGTAATCTTTAATGTTACATAACAGAAAGGAATGAGCATAGTAATCACTGAACTTACACTCAGAAAGAAATAGATGATGTTCAACCACATAGCTACTTATTGAAATCTATTATGAATGAATAAGAAAAATGTCAAGCCAAAGACGAACACAGACCATCACTGTATCGTAAACGTCAGAGGAAACAGTAGACATTTGTACCTTTTCTTCCTCTGGGCTCTATCTTTCAGAAGCATGACACTGGTTTTCACTGTTTTGCTGATGAGTTACAAATTTATCTGGCCATACGGAGAAAGACTGACTGGAAGGTCACTCATGTTTGGAGATAAACTTCCTCTGTGTGAACAAGTGGAAAGACAGAAATGATTGTTTTTGGTCAGTCGGAGATTTTAGATGGTCATGACATTGTGGTTGGACCGTTATCTTTTTACTCTTAGCAATTTGTGAGAAACCTTGGTGTAATTTTTGACTGGTTTAAAATGTAGCTCAGATTAGCTCAGTGATTGAAGCTAGCTTTTTTCATCTTCAGCTCTTCATTCAGCTGAAGTCTGATTTTCCTACCAGAGACTGACAGGGAAGAAACGGCATGACCTCATCACTCCTGTGCTGGCTTCCTGTCCAGTTCAGGGTCTAAAGCAACGGTTCGTAGCCTTTTTGGAGGTACTGAACCCCACCAGTTTCATATGCACATTCACCGAATCCTTCTTTATTGAATAACAAAATATGTCTTTTTTTTTTTTTTAGATTCAAGACATAGGTATATATTTTACTGGTGCACAAAATTAACCGTGCATTAACATCACTCTGTTCAAAAAACAAAACCAATACAATGCATGCATGATGAATGTAGCACTAAATGTACCATCACGACAGTCATAAGTCGACTACTGGGCGGACCGAATTCCCTGTAGCACAGATCGGCCAAGCAATGAAACGTGATCACCTGTGATGGCCAAGCGGGGCATGTCATCATGAATCATATGACTCAGGTACGTGTCTTGACCTTGACCAGAATACCCACGATTCACAGCCAATAGGGCAGCGTTGCTGTTTCCTGGCAGTTCCTCGTTTTGTGAGACTGACAGTAATCATATTTGCAGGCTAATCCAGACAATTCTTCTAGTTAATTTGTTCAAAATGCAGCATGTCAGATTTTTAAATGAAGACAGACATTTGAATATATTAGTATTGTTTTAAGGTCATTATACTGGCTCTCAGATTAGCATTAATTACTGGAGTCGTGCCCAGCAGTTCATTTAATGGACGGACTCACTAAATAGGCAAGGCAAGTCAAGTTTATTTATATACCACATTTCATGTACAAAACAATTCAAAGTGCTTTACATAAAACATTAAAAGCATCACAGAAAAAGAAAAATAAAGCATTAAAAAGTAAGAAAATAAAAGCATAAAAACAAAGAAAACAGTAAAAAGAGTTTTAATGACATCAAAAGGAAATCAGTTCTTCCTTTTCACATTTCTGACTACTCCTGAAAATTTCATCAAAATCCATCTATAAATTTTTGAGTTATCTTGAACACAAAGCATAACCTTGGCGTAGGAGATATTTGCTGGGGGGTCATGATCTGGGTCTCTGTAAAGCGCCTAGAGACAACTGACATTGTAAAAGACGCTATACACATAAAACTGAATTGAATTGAATCGAATCCAGATGACCTGAGGGGTCTGGTGGGTTTATAATGGGACAGGAGGTCACTGATGTATTCTGGTCCCAAACCATTCAGAGCTTTATAGACCAGCAGCAGAATGTTAAAGTCTATCCTTTGACAGACAGGAAGCCAGTGTCAGGACCTCAGAACTGGACTGATGTGGTCCAGTCTTCTGGTCTTAGTGAGAACTCGGGCAGCAGAGTTCTGAATGAGCTGCAGCTGTCTAACTGATTTTTTAGATAAACCAGTAAAAACGCTGTTACAATAATCAAGCCGACTGAAAATGAACACATGACTAGTTTTTCCAGATTTTGCTCAGACATCAAATCTTTTATCCTCGAGATGTTTTTCAGGTGATAGTAGGCTGATTTAGTCTTAATTTGTTTTTCAAAGTTTAGATCTGAGTCCATCACTACACCCAGATTTTTTGGCCTGATTGATGGTTTTCAGATCTATAGATTTAGAGACCTGCAATTGTTTCTCTTTGGCTCCAAAAACAATCACCTCAGTTTTGTTTTTGTTCAGCTGTAAGAAGTTAAGGCACATCCAGTCAATAATCTCCTCAAAGCAGAACATCTCTTCAGAACCTGTGCAGGGCCTCTGTCTCCTGGTGACATTGTAATAAATATCTGTGGTTCATCAGCGTAGCCATGGTAACTAATATTGTTGTTCTTTATAACCTGGGCCAGTGGAACGTGTAGATGTTAAACAGAAGAGGCCCCAGGATGGAACCCTGGGGAACGCCACATGTAATTTTTGTCTGGTCAGATGTAAAGCTGCCTACTGACACAAAGTACTTCCTGTTCTCCAGGTAAGTTTTGAACCAGTTCAGTGCAGCACCAGAGAGACCCACCCAGTTCTCCAGTCGTTGGAGTAAAATAATGTGGTCAACTGTATTGAACCAATACTGATACTTTTCCAGCGTCTGTATTCAGACATATGTCATTCAGAGCAGTCTCAGTGCTATGGTGCTGGTCTGAAACCTGACTGGAAGACATCATAGCAGTTGTTTTTTTCTTAGTAAGTCATTTTGTAACACTCTGCCTCCTAGAGGAAGTATAACCAAAAAACAGGACTTTATCTGCACTCTATGCTTAAAGGTGGGGTAGGTGTTGTTTGAAAAACATTTCCAGCAATCCAACTCAAGTGAGATTTTGAAAATATACACTCCCTCCCTCCTCCCAAAGGCTCCGCCTCCTCCTCTTCAGCTCACCCCTCGAAAGCACGCCTTCACACGATTCACGACTACATGAACCGCAGGGAGGGAGGGAGGGGTGGGTGGGAGTGCATTGATATTTGATGGACGTATTATGCAGCCAATCAAAATAGTGATCATCACTATTTTGATTGGTCAGAGTTTTTCTCTGATTATACCCTCTAGACTGGACCAAAACGTTTAGTTTTTTTTTGCAAACATTTTATTTAAGTGGGTGCAATGGGAATGTGAAAAGGTTTTCAGGCAATATTGTAAAAAGTGTTGCAAAAAAACAACACCTACTCCACCTTTAAGTACCATTGACGACCAAAATGAACACAAAAAAGAACCAATACTTTTTCACCCGTTCTCTATTTATACTATATATACACACCCAAACAACCACCATGAATAATACACCCCATCATGGGCGTAACCACGCATTCTTTGGGGGGGTCGTGTCCCCCCCAATACTTGGAAAATACCAATCTGTCCCCCCCAATATTATGTGTAAATATGTTAAATATTTCCTCTTTTTATGAAACCTGGCTCAACAGTCCGTCTCTTGTTGATTCCGAATATTTACCGATCAATTTATTACCGTTTATAAGGAAAACTAAAGTGTGTGACCACCCCCTCCCAGTTGTACACTTGGTTGCGCCCATTTAACGCCTCTCGGTTTGAAGCGGCTCTGACAGAGGAAACAATACAGCGTTGAATGTGAAAGAAAGGAGGGAGCAATGTTTTTACCCAAAAAGCAAAAAAAAAAAACAAAACAGGACATACGAAGTTTTTTCAGACAGTAAGCAACTAGATAGCTAAAGAGGAGTGATGCTGTCATACTGAGTGTGTTAATTTTTTAATTAATTTGAAATATTTAACTTGTTAAAAAGGGCTCAGTTTGTTAGTTGAGCTAGCTAGCTAGAAGTGAAGAGACTGTATCATATGATATGATGTGTCTTCCGTGTGTGCTGCTGTTTTCTCTCTCCGTGTGTCGTGTGTATGTGTGTGTAACGCTAGTAATACAAGCAGAATATTCAACGTATCAAATTAAAAAGATCCTCAGGGTCAGTTATTCTTCTGGTACAATAATAATAATATCTGGTCATAATGCAGGCAGCACAGAGAGACAGGGAGAGGGATGCTGTAAGGACAGGCCACACTATTTTTTTTAATGTCAAATGAATAAATCTGTATATACATTCAATTAACATCAATATTTTACATTTAATTCTTTGTACAAATCTATGATTTCATTCACATTAAACGTTTCAGTGTAAATGTGCAGACATTCATTTTGAGACAAATCAACAAAATACAAATTAACTTGGAATTAAAAGTCCATCGTGTGCTATGGACTTTTTGTCGTTCCAATCACAATATTTACATCAACATGCTTTAGGCATGTAATTCTTCCCAGCTGGAAGCTATCCTATTCGCTACTATCTCAGAGAAATTGCAGACTATTCCTTTAAATGTGATTTCAGATGGTCAATAAATAAAAATCACAGAACTGTGGGAAATGCACCTTTAAAAAAAATTCTGGGGGAGGGCTCTTATTTGGACCCCCCCAATGTCTATACCATGGTTACGCCCTTGCACCCCATCACCAAAGTCCCACAACCCCAAATCCAGTTCACTTCTATAATACAGTTCTCAGTAGTTCCTCTGGCGTCTTCCAGGCTTCCAGCTGGAAGGGTCCAATGCATACACACTGTTGCCAACTTCTTGTCATTGTGCTTGGTAATATACAAGATGACCAACAATTTAAATGTGAATTTTAGAAAGTAAAGGTTATTAAGTTATAAGTGAAAACATGTAAACTCAGTCAACCCAATTAATCTGATTAATTTAGCAACTAAATAATTCAGTAAAGGGCAATTTGTACAAGAAAAAAAAATTGCAACTTATCTATCATTTTTGTTCAAAACAACGGCAAATTAATTTATAGGAAATATAGCGCCTTGCGAAAGTATTCTGCCCCCTTGAACTTTTCAACCTTTTGCCACATTTCAGGCTTCAAACAAAGATTTTTTGTCAAGAATCAACAACCAGTGGGACACAATTATGAAGTGGAACAAAATTTATTGGATATTTTAAACTTTTTTAACAAATAAAAAACTGAAAAGTGGGGCGTGTAATATTATTCGGCCCCCTTGCGTTAATACTCTGCAGCGCCACCTTCTGCTGCAGTTCCAGCTCCAGTCTCTTGGGGTTTGTCTCTATCAGTTTAACTCATCCAGAGACTAAATTCTGGTCCATTCTTCCTGTAAAACAGCTGGAGCTCAGTGAGGTTGGATGGAGAGCGTTTGTGAACAGCAGTCTTCAGCTCTTTCCACAGATTCTGGACTGGATTCAGGTCTGGACTTTGACTTGGCCGTTCTAACACCTGGATATGTTTATTTGTGAACCGTTCCATTGTAGATTTGTCTTCATGTTTTGGATCTTTGTCCTGTTGGAAGATAAATCTCCGTCCCAGTCTCAAGGTCTTCTGCAGACTCCAACAGGTTTTCTCCCAGAATGCTCCTGTATTTGGCTCCATCCATCTTCCCATCAGTTTGAACCATCTTCCCTGTCCCTGCTGAAGAAAAGCAGGCCCAGACCATGATGCTGCCACCACCATGTTTGACAGTGGGGATGGTGTGTTCAGGGTGATCAGCTGTGTTGAT
Source organism: Hirundichthys speculiger (assembly GCA_018398805.1). Lineage (NCBI taxonomy): Eukaryota > Metazoa > Chordata > Actinopteri > Beloniformes > Exocoetidae > Hirundichthys > Hirundichthys speculiger. The sequence continues at coordinate 149,177 of JAGFBZ010002247.1, forward strand.
TTTACTCCAAACATATTGTTTTGGTTTCATCTGACCAGAGCTCCTACTTCCACATGTTTGGTGAGTCTCCAGGTGGCTTGTGGCAAACTTTAAACCAGACTTTTTATGGATATCTTTGAGAAATGTCTTTCTTCTTGCCACTCTTCCATAAAGGCCAGATTTGTTCAGTGTAGGACTGATTGTTGTCCTCTGGACAGACTGTCCCACCTCAGCTGTAGATCAGTTCATCCAGAGTGATCATGGGCCTCTTGGCTGCATCTCTGATCAGTCTTCTCCTTGTTCCAGATGAAAGTTTAGAGGGACGGCCAGGGTCTTGGTAGATCTGCAGTGGTCTGATACTCCTTCCATTTCAGTCTGATTGCTGCTCAGAGCTCCTTGAGATGTTTAAAGCTTGGGAAATCTCTTTGTATCCACATCCAGCTTTAAACTTCTCCACAACAGTATCTGGGACCTGCCTGGTGTGTTCCTTGGTCTCCATGATGCTCTCTGAGCTTTAACCAGAACCCTGAGACGATCACAGAGCAGGTGTATTTATACGGAGACTTGATTCCACACAGGTGGATTCTATTGATCATCATCAGTCATTCAGGACAACATTGGATCATTCAGAGATCCTCACTGAACTTCTGGACTCAGTTTGCTGCTCTGAAAGTAAAGAGGCCCAATAATATTACACGCCCCACTTTACAGGTTTTTATTTCTTGAAAAAGTTTAAAATATCCAATATATTTTATTCCACTTTACGATTGTGTCCCACTTGTTGTTGATTCTTGACAAACAATTGAAATTTTATATCTTTATGTTTGAAGCCTGAAATGTGGCAAAAGGTTAAAAAGTTCCAAGAGGCTGAAAACTTAAGGAACTGAACAATCCATCGGGTCTGGACTTGTCTCCTCTTTAACATATGTATATGCAGAGACAGTTATTAGATTATTAGATGTTATAACTCTGGATGCATCATCATTAGAAAAAATGAACCATTACATTCAGTATTTTTTCATGTTTTGGGTGGTTGATTCAACAACATTCAGAGAAAACGTCCATCCTTGGAGCTGATCAGACATTTCTAGAACTCTGGAACTGTCATGTGTGTTCATATAACTGGCCTGCTGAGTGGAAACGGACAGATTTGTAAACCATTTTTAACAACCGCTACTTTTTTGCATGGATCTACGAGCGGTTGTAGGGACTGTAGATGACAAGTCGCGTTCCACAGTGAACGAACACACGCGTATTTTCAAATCGAAAATACTATCGGTCATCGTGGCCGCTACATCCGCCGGGTTGTGTGTCAGAGCCCGCGGACAGCTGCTTTATGCCCGACATCTCCTACGTGACGGTGAAGAGCTTTTTTTTTTTTTTTTTTTGCTGCGATAGACTAACTTCTTGGAGTACAACACACAAAATCAGGTATCAGGCTTCCTGAGCATCTGGCAGCAGCTCCTAAATGGCTCTCCATCCCCGCCCCTTTCCTCTATCCAGAAAAAAATGCCGGCTCGCCTCGCCTGCATTCAAGACCACTCAGCGATAACGTGTTTCTGTGCGTGTGTAGTTTTTTTTTTTTCCTAAATCATAGTCAAACGCCAGAGATCCGGCACAGTGCCGGAATACTTTAAGCCCTGCATACAACATGTTAGCATTAAAGCTAGTGACCAGCTCATTGACTGAAGCCTCTGACAGGGCAGGTGTTAGAGAGAAAACCTGGTTAGACAATTCACTGGTGTTTTCAGTTATACACCACTTTGCTATCACTTCTGTTAAAACATTTGTGTGCACTGAAACATTACTCTGTCTCCGACAGCCCCACATCGCACATATCGAGCAGGGAAGTCCTGGGATAGACTGGGTGTCAGTTTGGTCCCGATATCAACCAGTTCTTTCATGTGGATGGTGAAATCCAGAAGGGGGGGGGGTGAGGGTGGTCCAGTTCTTCCAGTTCTCCAAACCGAGGTTATTATCGTTAACGAAAACGAACAAAATAATGAAAACTAGAATTGAAAAAACATTTTCGTTAACTAACTTAAACTGTATTATGTGTTTATAAAACAAACTAAAATTAACCATAATAATGTCAAGAATGTCCTTCGTTTTTGTAATTTTTCCTCATAAACATTTGAAAACTATAAACTTTGCTCCGCTGTACAACAACCGCAAAAAAAAAAAAAAAAAAAAAAAAAACTTGAATGATCAGTGATGGCTGCGGCAAAGTTGGGAGAAAGCGGCACAGTCCTATTTGGGATTTCTTTGACTATGACTGTGTTAACGATAAAAATTGAATTGAATTGAATGGAATTGAATTGAAAATACTTTAATAATCCCTGAGGGGAAATTGGCTTGTTGCAGCAGATACAAAAATATACATAAATAGACAGGACATTAAATAGACGATAGACAGGACATTAAATAGACATTAAATAGGCAATAAATAGACAAAAAACAGTGTGCAGAAACAGAACAATAAATAGACTAAAAACAGTGTGCAAAACAAGACACCAGTGGCGGCTGGTGCAAAAAAATTTTGGGGGGGCGCAATTTACCTTGGATTACATAGGGGTATAATGATACACAGAAGTCACGGTTCGATGCGAGCTTGATACAATGGGGTACAAAACAAAGCTAGAACATAATATTTTGGTTCTTTTTTATTTTGAAAAATGTAAACAAACAATGGCTCATTCGTCATAACAGTACATACATAACAATAGTGAAGCTGTTTAGTTATTTATATTATTTTCAAAATAATTTTTTTTCCTTTCAGATATTTTATAATATACAAGATCAAATATTATATATTCTATAATATATGTATGTGTGTATATATGTATATGATTCCTATTTGAACATGAATTTTGACCTCTGGAAGGATGGCAGCAAGTCGTTCTCCTAGTGCTGCAGCAATAGACTCAGCTGTAGCTGACGTCAGAGGGATAAACTCAAAAAATCTCTCCTGCACAGTGTTTTTCCCGTCGATGTAACGCAGCAGGAGCACAAGTTGGCACTGTGTGGAAATATCCACGGTCTCGTCTGCTTGTATTGCGATGAAATCGCTACTCTGGGCTTCTGTGATGATGTGCTCCCTCACAACAGACAACATACAGTCCAGCAGTTCGTTCTGCACTGTTTTAGAAGTCCCCTTAAAAACTGTGGCGTTCTCAATGTGCTCTTTCAACACACCATCAAAAAAAAAAAACAAAAAAAAAAAACACATGACATGAATCTGATTCGCTGATTGGCTGCTGATAAACGTGTCATTTGCTGGGAGGCACCAGGGACGCAGACTGCTGCGCCCCGTGAAGAATCTGACTCAAACCAATTAAAACTCAGCCTCATGTCAGCTGATCATCAAATGTTCGAGGGCTTACATTGGAATCCGTTTTACCGGCGCCCCACACCTCCGGAAGTAGATTAAAAAAAGGGTAAAAAAACATATTGAAACCAAATCAATTTTTAAACATTTAATTACTATTGACAGGCATCCACAGACTGAAATAACACCTTCACTTCGTTCTTTTTTTTTTTTTTTTTTTAAATCTCTTAATTTGATGGGGGCGGCGCCCCAGCGCCCTCTACTAACCAGCCGCCACTGCAAGACACTAAATAAAAAGTAAGTAGACAAAAACAGTGTGCAAAACCAGTAATAATAAAACTGTAATAATGTAATAACCAGCAATAATAGAACTGTAATAATGTAATAAGTGATAATGTGGCAATAACAGAAGGCAGTGGCAGAAGTAATCAGCAGCGATTATTCCCTGACAACCAGGAGTTATAGATTTTAATTGCACTAGGAAGGAACGACCTCCTGTGTCGTTCCTTTGAGCAGGAACGACACAAAAATAAGTTTCTTGTTGTAGAAGCAGGTGATACAATGTGTGGAATACTACTCAAGGGGAAAAAAACCCACGAATCTAAAAAGTCCATTTGAAAAGCTCACACAAGAAGGCTAACCAAGACTAGCTGGATAAGCTAGCCTAAGCTAGCCCCTTGGAAAGAGAAGCTGCAGCTGCAGGCCAGTCAGCGTTGGGAAGAAAACAGCAACTATAATGGACTGTTTCCATGGAGACCAGATAGCTGCTGGTCAGTAAATACGCAGGAACACCACAAGCGGGAAGATGCATTGATAAATATGTTTATTGAGACCGGAATGTAAACACGACTATGTGATTCGATAGCCTTCAAAAAGTTCAGTGCTCCACTCCAACCAAAATTACAACCTTAATTTACAAAATAAAACTAAAACTAACACTGAAATTAATAAAAACTAAACTAAAACTAAGCATTTCAAATCAAAAAATTAATAAAAACTAGCAAAACTAAACTAAAAACTAAATAAAAACTAAAACTAATGGAAAATACAAAACTATTATAACCATGCTTCAAACCACCACTTCCTGCACCTTTTGATTTGTATAATTGCTGATGGAGTTGACGGCACACATCTTTATCACGGCCCGTGGCTCCACAGGAGCATGCTATGTTGTCACAGAAGGAAAATTCAACTTTCACCAATGTGATCAACGCATCCAGAAATGCGAGGGACACCAAGAGAAATCAGAAAAGAACCTTCAATTTGGAGAAACCTAACTGAGGAGGGAAACAGCAGCTGGTGGGCTCCAGAGTGAATAATGACAGCATCTCCCGTTAGGGCCCAGAGTCCTGGTTCCAGTCGTGGTGGGACACGTCTCCACATCACCTGCTGGAGGCAGACTGTCTGAACCAGGCCGTCATGGACTGAACAGAAAGAAACCAGCAACAGGAAGAGAAGCCCAGCAGACCTGAACAAAGAAACATGAGGATGAATCATTGAAATCTGCTCCAGATGTCACGTTGCAGGTTCTACCTTTCACTTTGTGTCTTTGTGAGAGAAAACAAACATGATGGTTTGGAGTAAACCTCATCGAGCTGGGTGAGGGAATAAAGACTGCGTAAAGCTGCCGTCAAAGCACAAAAGAAGCTGCTTTGATGAATTTAACATCATTTCTTCTTAACTTTGTAGGATGTGTAAACTGCATATTTATGCAAAACTATGACAGTGTTTCAAGACTCACTTTTTGTTCTGATTCTTGAAGAAGAAGCTCAGTGACTCAGAAGAGTAGTACTTAAAATACCAGCCATTACATTATTATTATAAACCGATACCGATAACCGATAACACACACATATACCAATACTATGAACAAAACCAAAAGCAGTTTTGACTTTTTTTTCCAATGAAAAACTAGAGATACTAGAGATACTAGGGGATACTTGCTCCTGGTTTGCTCATGCTAGCTCATGTTAGCTCACGTTAGTGCGATTTCAAAACTCCATGGAGGCGAATGTTTTGTTTCAGGTAGCTGATCTATAAAAGTTTGTACTATTTTTCCCTCCTTCACTTGGAGCATTTGTCATCTTCTTCTGAAACTTTAACAAAGTTTCATACAATCGCCATGTTTTTTTTGTTTTTTTTTTTTAATCAGCGCACTGTGCGGCAATGCTGCATTCAAGGTGTAACGTAAATTCCTCCGTTCCCTCGTTTGCTAGTCGTTCTTTCGGCCTTATCTATTTTTTTATATTTCTTATGCGTAACATGTGGAAGAAATACTGTGAATATCAATTAAAATCAGCAACTACCAAAATGATGACCGAGTTAACAAGTTGTTTTCTGGTATGAGGGGGTATTCTTGATTTTCCTTACTGAGAAGTGGTTTTTCTGATTATGCCGACGTCACTTGAACATAACATTCACTGCTGGTCATTCAAGGCTCAGAGGGAGCGAGGCACTGCTGTGTTGACAGAAATATAAATGTTATCGGGGCTATTCGTCGTGATATCGGACTTATCGGGGTGACATCATCATTTCCTGTTATTAGCTCGATAGTTAATCGGGTCGATAATTATCGTGCACCCCTAATTATTATGGTATAAATTTAAGGCACACAAGCACTAACGCAACTGTTCTCAGCGAAGCAGCCAAACACCTCATAGAAACAGTTGTTTTTTTTTTTTTATTATCTACACAGCTTACAGAAGAAGACACATGAATCCCCGACTCCTGAACAATATAAGATACACAAGAACAACAACACGAACAAACAGAAAACTGAAACAGACACACCAGATGGATAAATAAATCATAAGGTCAGATACTTGCAGCTAGTTTAAGTCTGGATTGGTTGAACTTAGATGAAGGAGTCATGAGACGCAGCGTCACATGGACCAGCCATGTTCCCGTCAGAGGAGTCTCCACCCCTGAGGATAGTCTTTCCAATCTGCAGGCAGATCAAGGCTGTCTTTCATACTGTTTCTACTTCTGTGTTGGGAACATTTTCTGTAGCCGAATGCAACAAATGACACATTTTGATCTTTTCTCTTTAAAATTACGACCCAATACTGAGTAGTCCTGTTTCAATTGTTCTAATAAAGAACCCCCTCCAAGGTGTAATTTCATTGTAATAAATATTATATTGTGACCTTGCTGCCAAGTTATTATCCTACTGTGAGAGTTTAATATCATATCTCTGCTCGTGCACTCCCCACGTCCACTTAAACAAATTAGCTTAAACTTTATAAATGCCAGTTTCTGTGCAGGACAAGGCGTGCATGTGGTTCTGCGTCGGTTCTGCACATGGTCCCTGATCTTCACATGATCCGTCAGCAGCTTTAGTACAACTGTTTGTCTTTAAGAAGATAGAAGTTTCATGTGCTAATGAATTTAGTCTCCAAACAGTAATGAGTGCAGCAGTGGGCTGTGAATCGTAATCAGATTACTCTTCTCTGTGGGGGGGACCACTGGTGAGCGTCGTCAGTATCACGCTGTCAAGAGTGTTCACAGTCATGTGTAAAAGTTAAAACTCCGACTTTGGTCCAACGCTTTGGACGTTTGTGTGTAACAACATCTGATCATAGTGGGTCTTATATGAACAATAGCTTATAACTTTGTTCACAGCGTCATTATTAATGGAACAAAAATGGATTAATGAAGTGTCACTGAACTGAAGTGGAGTCTTCGTTCCAACGCTGCTTCGGTTCATTTAGATTTTTGGGGCTTCGCCTCTTGTTCTTGAGTCTGCCTCTACGATGCTGGTGTAGAGAAGAGTTCATGGTCCACTCAGGCCCTGTGGCTGCAAAAACAAGCCTGCATTATCACCCCTCCGCCACCGTGCTCAACAGTAGGTCTGAAGTGTTCCTGCTGAGGCGCTGCGTTTGGTTTCCCCCAAACAGGGTTCTTGAGATTAAGGCCAAACAACTCCACCCTGGTCTGGTTTAGACTCTTGCCGATTGTGCTAGCATAATTTTTGGCATAATCTGAGGAATTGAGCATAATTTTTGCCCTTTTTCCAAAAGTAGCACTGCTAGCATAATCCGTATATTTTCTTGTCTTAATAGCACAATTTTAGAATAATTCAAGAAAACAAAGATCTCAGCTACTAAAAATGATAGATTACTATTAACAGTTGGTTCCACTCCTATTTTTCGATTGCTTTTTAGTTGTGTTGAGATACCGCGGGAATTCGATGAATCGGAACCGGAAGTCTGTGTCTCGGTCCCAGACTCCTTAGTCTTTCTCCTAGTGCTCGTTTCAAAATGGCGGCCACCACGCCAAACGAGTCAAGTGCAGTGAACTTACATCCAGATAGTTTACAAGGAAGCGAGAACAGAGAGGATAGACCAATGCAGATAAAATGGGTACTCTTGCTAACCATCGCATGTAGCAGACTGCTACACGTGTTGGTTAGCAAGCTATCCGCGGATAGTTATCCACCACACTATCCAGGCTTTGTGCAACCTATTTTTGTTCGCTGGATCACTATCCGCTGGATAGCAGATTTATCTGCCGTATAGGCCTAACCACCGGATAAAGTTACCCAGGTTTTGAACAACCGGGCCCAGAACATCAGGCCAGGGTTAATAAAATACATTTTCAAAAACAACTTGTCTTGTGAGTTGTGAAGTTTGTGCACAGAATACTTTTAAAAAAAAAATAGCATAATTTTGAAGAGCGAACATAATTTGGGCATAAAACGAGCACTGCCACTAGCATAATATGCCACTTTTACTAGCACAATCGGCAAATGCCTAGTCTGGTTCCAGACACCTGCTGGTTTGTTCAGATGGAGTTTTTTTAGACAGAGGAGAATTTCTCCTGGAAACCCTCCAGGTGGATGACCAGCAGCATCTGGATACAACTATCATGGGTGCGGCAACGGGACACCTTCGTATTGCCTACATAACTTTGTTTTTGCTTTAGATTTGATAAACTTGAAAGCACAAAGCTTACGTAGGCTAGTCCATGTATTGTTTATTTCATACTTTAGTTGTTCACAGCGAGTCCACGGTTATCCACCGTGCTTGTGATCCACATTGATCCGGTCACATCAGTCCTTGTCTCCTGCTGAAGACAATATTGCAACCATATATCACCCTGTAGGGCTTTGGCCATCAGGGGAGATGGTCTGGAGACTGCTGGGGATTTGTGGAAAAACCTTGAAACGCTGTCAGGTCGATGAGAGACACCCCCGGTACCATCATTCAACTCAGAGGGCCCTCGAAAAATAAAAGGAGAAGGATAAAAAGACTCGTCAATCAATACAGAAGGCATCAGAGTGGGTCACATGGAGAGAGAAGTCATCCATTATCACCTTAAGGCTGGGGACACTGGAGAGGACTTTTTAAAGCACAAGCTGCTTTTGGAAATGTATTGCAGCACATAAATCTTTTGTTAGTTTTGCTTTTTGTCACAAAATGATAATAAAATTGATTGTCTCACCTTGCTGAGTGCTGCAGAGAGCGGGCCAAGATGCTGATAAGTTGTTATCTGATTTAATCTGCTGTACGTTCAGGGACTGCGGGGTTTGGGCCAAAGAGAAAGAAAAAGGCAAATAAATATCGGTATAAATGTTTAAGGCCGAAAGCATGAATGGTTCATCTCGTTGCTCTAACTGATGCAGCACTCTTGTCTTATTGGAGTTAATGTGTCTGCCAGTTTTTAACTTCAGATGATCATTCAGTAAAGTCAACATCTGAGCTGTCGTCTAACCGAGGAAGGTTGACTTTTACTGGAAGCATTTGTTAAATGAATATAGCAATTTCACACAAAAAGGCTCGAAAACTGAGTTGGCTTTGTTGGGAGTTAGCTTTTAAAATGTATTTTGACATTGTGTCAAATGTAATTAAACCTAAAATTAACACCAAATTCATATTGAGCACTCAAAGCAAGACGTTTTACCGTTTTGTGAAAAACGTCTGCTCATTTTAACTTTGATAGCTCTTGATATGGCCAACAAAAGGCTGGAGGAGCATCTGGTCCACTTGGAGGAGCATCCGGTCCACTTGGAGGAGCATCTGGTCCACTCGGAGGAGCATCTGGTCCACTCGGAGGAGCATCTGGTCCACTTGGAGGAGCATCTGGTCCACTTGGAGGAGCATCTGGTCCACTTGGAGGAGCATCTGGTCCACTTGGAGGAGCATCTGGTCCACTCTTGGAGGAGCATCTGGTCCACTCGGAGGAGCATCTGGTCCACTTGGAGGAGCATCTGGTCCACTCGGAGGAGCATCTGGTCCACTTGGAGGAGCATCTGGTCCACTTGGAGGAGCATCTGGTCCACTTGGAGAGCATCTGGTCCACTTGGAGGATCTGGTCCACTTGGAGGAGCATCTGGTCCACTTGGAGGAGCATTTGGTCCACTTGGAGGAGCATCTGGTCCACTTGGAGGAGCATCTGGTCCACTTGGAGGAGCATCTGGTCCACTTGGAGGAGCATTTGGTCCACTCGGAGGAGCATCTGGTCCACTTGGAGGAGCATCTGGTCCACTTGGAGGAGCATCTGGTCCACTTGGAGGAGCATCTGGTCCACTCGGAGGAGCATTTGGTCCACTCGGAGGAGCATCTGGTCCACTTGGAGGAGCATCTGGTCCACTTGGAAGAGCATCTGGTCCACTTGGAGGAGCATCTGGTCCACTTGGAGGAGCATCTGGTCCACTTGGAGGAGCATCTGGTCCACTTGGAGGAGCATCTGGTCCACTCGGAGGAGCATTTGGTCCACTTGGAGGAGCATCTGGTCCACTTGGAGGAGCATCTGGTCCACTTGGAGGAGCATCTGGTCCACTTGGAAGAGCATCTGGTCCACTTGGCGGAGCATCTGGTCCACTTGGAAGAGCATCTGGTCCACTTGGAGGAGCATCTGGTCCACTTGGAGGAGCATCTGGTCCACAATGCCGATTCTGTGATGGATGTCACTGCATGAGCTCAGGAACACCTCTGGAACTCACGGTCTGAACCCCCCATGGAGCGCCGTGGGCCAGTTTTGGCTTTGCTCCGTCCTTAAATTCCACCAGCAGCGATTCAGAGTTGAGCGCCGGAAAGCGCCGCCTGCTCGGCTGGATTCATAAGAGGTTACAACAGGACCGTTGTGTGAGAGTCTGCTCATTTAAAGACTTGTATCATGCCACTTTTTGGTCAAGCGCAGGAAGTCACGTGATGCGTCGATGGACTTGCACACACATTGATGGAGCTCCTGACACTTCTTCCCACCTTAACTTTTCTAAATGTCTCCAGCAGGTAAACACCTGACTCTAACTCCTTCTTCAGCAAAGGTTGAAGAGGAGAATAAAGCCAATCAGGGGCGGATCTAGAAAAATATTTATGGGGTGGCAAGAGGGGGGCAGGGATTTTTGAGGGGTGGCAACATATGGCAGGCGTATATATACTGAGGCAGTTATCGCAGTTTGATGAGAAATAGTAGACAATATAATTTACACTCAAGTATTTCTGCTTGCAGGACTTTATACATAATTTAGAACATGAATCCCACATGTAGATATACTGTAGGTTCACTACATAAGGACACGGGCTGCCATTTACAAACTCATACAAACTTAATCTCATGCAATCAATGTCTTGTATTTGAGGTAACAGGTTTCATGTGAAACAGTTAATATTAGGAATAAGTGACCATAAAATGTGATCTCACTTAATTGAGATGTTACATCCTTCCTCCTTGTGGTATTCTCTCTCTACTTCCACCTCATCCCCTCGGTCTACACTGTTCAGTTCATTTAGTATTTCTCTGGCCTGTCTCTTTGGTGTGAAAAAACTATATATGCTGCCTTTCCTCTTCATTTCTGTAAGATTCAAAGTAACTTTACAATGTTTTCCTTGACAGACATTGAATCAATATTAGGTTTTGTAGCCTACTTTACACGAATGAGTCAGACCTAGCTAACATTATATGTATAGTTGGCGAAATAATAATGTTCTTAAACCTGATTTTTGTCATCTTAAAATCAGCATTACAAGTAAACTCGCACAGTCTCAGGGCATAAAATTAGAATTTTTACCAAGTCGCCCCTGGCTACCAGGTTTTTGAAGTTGGTAGCCAGCTAGCAATTTTGGTCGCCAGTGTTTTTCGTCGCGCCCATACGTCAGGGGTTAATATGGCACCAGCAGCATTGTCATTTATGAAAAACTCCTATTATCGTCTACTATCACTACATTTGAGAAGCATTTACAAGCATGAAAGCGCATTTTATTCTGTTTCCATGATGCTTACTATGAAAACTAATATTATTTCTTTTTTGTTAACACCAGAACCGCCAAGTAGGTCATTTTTACCTCCTAGCATTTTCAAATGTTTGTATTTCTGTTAAAATAAAACCCCTACATCTGTAAGTTCATGACTTTTTCTAAAATGGATTTATTAATCATTCAATGAATTCTGGTGAGTGTGTGATAAAAAGAAAAATGAATATGTCCATTTATACCTGGGACCGCAGAGGGTGGGTCATTTTCACCCCCTCATATAAACGCTGTATACAGCTGTCATTTTCCGAATCAACCATGGATTTAGTAAGCTGGTCTCTGAATGCAATTGATCAAATTTTTTCAACAACAAGACAAGGCAAAGGAGAGCCTTCGTGCCCGGGGGGTACGCACGCAGCGGGGTACGTGATGGACTCCTGGGGCAAATGGAAACTTCATTGTCTCGGCCCACTGCACGTGGAGGATGTCGAAGACGCATTCATTTTTGGATTTATGATCACAGGATTTCTACTGATCGGCGCGGGTGGATTCTTGGTGTATCGGAAAATTAAACGCACGGAGGCTGCAAATTCGGATTCGAGGAAAACTTCCACCCCGCCGGACGTGTGTGAGAAAGTTGACAACGTGATTAAAAGACTGGAAGACATGGATCGGAAATTGGGAGCGATTCAGAACTTGAATCAAACCCAAGGGATGATTCTGGACTTCTTTGGGCGCATGGACAACAATCTTGGAAGGATTCACGCGTTGATCAGGGAGAATGGCCAATAAATTCGGAATATTGAAGTATTCCCACCAGAGAAATCCAGCAGAACTTCAAGGCTGGACGGAGAGTGTGTCTCAGCCTGCCCCAAACAATCCTTTTCTGTTTTGGCTCCCTGGAAGCGCAGCCTTCAAGGCCGCTCCCTTATCTATTCTCCTGGATGCTGTGTGGCTTGGACGCTTCTACCCCCCCCAATTCCCCCCCCTCTGCACCTGGAGACCAGGATCTTCAGGCTACATGACTGCACTCTCACTTCACTGATCAACACGCACTCCCTCCCCCACTTCAACGTCTTCGCTGGCCCCCCCTCCCGCCCTGCGCACCTCCCCCTTCTCCCCCGTGTGGCGATGGACTGACTGCGCGACTGGCTGCGCGCGCACAGACTGTCAAAACTGGGTTATCTCGCCATCATGTTTCTATCAATGTCCTGTGTTAAGTCTGTACATGCTTTATTAAATGTGCTGAGGTGTTTTTTTTCCCCTCTCACGACGTGTCCATTTGACACGTAGTGGGAGATGTTCTTTTTTTAACCTCCACCCTCCTCCCCCAATGTTATCTTTTTTCCTCTGTTAAATTGAAGCGCTCTTATAGCGCTGACCCAAGCACCGTTGACTCCTGTCCATATGTTGTGTTGTTTTGTTTTGTATGTTTCTTTTGGACGGTGAACTGAGAAGTCAAATTCTGCTGTGTTGGGACGCTGGCTCAGTGGCGACAATGAATTTGATTCTGATTCTGATTCTGATTCTGATTTTTTGCGCCACGCCCCTCCGCGCCCCTCTGCCCGTTGCTTGGCAATGCTCAAACTTTGTGGCGTTATCGGACTTTGACAGTTATTGTCATCACTAAATCTTTCAAACAAACAGCAAAATTTAAGACATGAATCCAACAAAAACAACAGTCTGGCTGTTGTACCAGGATTTGAGTCAGAAAGAGGTGGGGGGGGGGGGGGGGGGGGGGGGGGCGATGACCCGTCATTTTTACCAGGTGATTAGACATCAACCAAGGATGAGGAGGAGAATTTATGAAAAGGTCCGGCTTCTATAAGTGAGGGGTCACCACCACATACATTCAGTCCTCAGACACAGTGGAGGCTCGCGGAAATACTCTGACAGGTAAATTCAGAAGTCAAGCGTTTTAGTTTCCTCTGGTTCTGATCATTTGGTATTTTAGCGAGGCTACGACTCTGACTGATCTAAACATAAATATTTACATTGTTCAGAGCTCAACCTGTATGTCAGCTACATGAGGCAGCCAAGGACGGAACCGTTTGGAGACCCATAAAGCTGGGACTGTGGACCGGGAGAGCCCAGTCCAAAAATGTCCCGGTGGAGAGAGGTGGTCCAACTGCATACGCGCGCCGCAACATTGACGACCATGTGAATGCGTTCATGTACCTGATGGACCAGGTGATACAGCACACCTGTACCTGTACGGTGGCGGAGCCGCGCCGGTGGAGAGGAGGGCTGGGAATGGAGTCATGTGTGCGTGAGGGGGAGCACGCAGCGTTAATCCGTTTTTCCAAAATTATTAAAATATCTGTGATTGACATCTGAAGTCTGTGGTTTTGTATTGTAAATAGTCTGTTATTCGATTGATGTTGTTTTCATGTTTGTGTTAACATTCAGCTCCTACAGTTTGTTGATGAACGTACCGATGTATTTATCTGTGTGGCTGAGTGAGCACGCGCAGCGTTCTACCACATAGAAAAAAAGCTCGCAAAAATATACATTTTAAACACTTATTTTGACATGTTCGCATCACTGACGCTGTTGCAGCGATGGGCTGAAAATGAAGTTTGGAATCTTGGTTCTAGTGTTAACTATTCTGTTGTGTATTTTTATGAGGTTATTTACCAAAATGATCTATTTTGCTGTGGAGTAGATTCAGTGATGGACAAAACTGAAGACCGACGAATGCAAAAGGCCACCTGTCCATGCTGGGTTAGGCGGTTAAGGTATTTAGATATGTTTACCTTGGTGACACATGACAAATGTGCAGAAATCATAAAAAAATAATTTTTTTTTTTCCTAAGTTGATGGTGGATTTTGTGGCCCTCGCCACTGGCGACAGGGCAGAAAAAAACGGTCAAAATCGTTAAATTTGGGTCGCATATTGCGACCAGTTGGTCGCGATTTTATGCCCTGACAGTCATTTCATTATTATTTCATTATTTGATAGATGGTTTATCAGTTTTAACCTCTTTCTGCCTGTGTCTCCCTTCCTCACGACTCCTGGCTCAAAGGAGTCTCATGCCGCTCTCGAGTTCTCTTGTGCTGCATTCACTGTAGTCGGACATCGGAGCTTCAGGCTCGTAAATGTTAAATTGGCCATACCTTTTCTCTGAATTCATTGCTGTCAACTGGGGTGGCAGCTGGGGTGGCAAGGGTTAATTTTAGGGTGGCATTTGCCACCCTATGCCACCCCGGTAGATCCGCCCATGAAGCCAATGGCCAGTTGTGATACTCCAGCTAACGTCAGCATGGTGGATCCCTTGAAAGACCTGAACATGTGGTGAAGTCTGAAACAGCAGCACTGAGAAGTGAATTATTGTCTTCTATGACTAACGTCTACTACGTCTTCGACTTCTGGTTCATGTATGTTCCCTTAAGATGAACAAAAAACAAGGTTGAGCGTTGTTAAGCGTTGTCCTCTGACTCAAAGACTGACCCATTCTTCATACATGGTTCTTCTAAAGCCTTCTGACATACAGCCTCCACGCGTTATGTTGATGTCATGTTTTATTTGAAATGTCGCCTGATTCTGTCAACTGCATGTCCTCTTCTTTTCCTTTCAGCTGTTCCCTTCAGCGAATCGTCTGCCTCCATTTACCCCTCTGCATCCTCTTTGGTCTTCCTCTAGGCGTCCTGTTCCAGTTCCAACCTCATCATCCTTCTACCAGTATCTTCACCATCTCTCCTCTTTTCAGGTCCAAACCATCTCAGTCTGACTTTCTCTCCAGAACATCTAACATGTTCCATCCCTCTGATGTTCTCATTCTTGATCCTCTCCATCCTGGTCTCTCCTAAAGAGGACCTCAACATTTCAACCTCTGCTACTTCCAACTCTGCCTCCTGTTTCCTCAGGACCACAGTCTCTAAACCAGTCTTTTTCTACCTGTTCCAACCACTTTAAATGTTTATTGTGAATAAAATGTAGATTTAGGAGATTTGCAAATCATTGCATTCTGTTTTTATCTACACCTTTCGCTGATTTTGTGCTTCAAACACAGCCGACTGTCCCCATCCTCCTTTATGAGGACTTTGCTGTTTGTTCGCTGTACGACACCAGTCCAGAACCACGTTTAAAGTGTTTGTACTCATCATCTAATATTGCTGTGGCCAGTATGTTTGGGACCGATGCCAAAGGACACCTTGTTCTATTCTCAGAGATGTCAGAAAAAAAACAACATTGTTTGACTTTGATGCCCTGGGAATGAGAAAGGGTTCACTGGATGGTACTTAAAGCGTACTTGCTTTCTGGGTTACTGTAAACACTGTTTAAATCACTGCGACTCTCAAACCTCTGTGAGCTCTCCTGGAGGTCACATGGAAGCTGTTTGCCATCTCCTGGATCCAGATTGTCATAGATTTACCTTTTTTGTAGGGCTGGGCAACGATTAAAATTTTTAATCGCCATTAATCGCATTATTTCCCTGATTAATCACGATTAATCGCATCGTATACGCGAAATCAAATAATGAATTCAAAGGTAGTGTAAAAAATGCACTTTTATTTAAATGTTCTGCTGCCATATGAACTAAAGTGTCATTACATAACACTTTTAACGTCAGCACTTGTCAGTAACACAGATTTAGTGTATATCTCATCTTAAAAAAATGTAAAATAAAATAAAGTTTATTGCCACTGCCAGGGCATTAACGTCATCCTGTTTTTATAAAAAAAATTAAAAAAAAAAGTCTACAAACAAAATCCAACAAAATGATTGTGGCTCAGCACAATCAGAACATTAAAACAGGTAATTTCTGAGGTAACAGCAGAAACTTTTAACGGGGAGTTCAACTTGTCAGTTGTTACAAATAACCTTGTTTCTGTTGAATCCTCCGTCTGGGAGAACTTTAAAATGAAAATGTCCATGTTAAAGTTCAGTAACTTTACCAATCTGTATATCATTCATTCTTTCCATTTTCAATTGTCAATCAAAAATAAAAAGAAAAAATTAAAAAGTGACATTTTATTACATTTTCATTTTTTTAATCAAACACAAAAAAACAGAACAAAAAGCCTATTTTTTTTTAGATTTTAGATTTTTAGAATATGAAATTAAAAAACGGGCCACAGAACTGAATTAGTTTTATAATCAAGGAATAGACTTTCTGTTGTCATTACACATCTGTGCCACTAGATGGAGCCGCACTGCAGTAACCAGCTAGAGAACAGCAGGACAGTGAACACATGGAGCAGATCTGATGGAACATGGAGGAATGACCACAAAGTTTTGTTGCAGTGCAGAATTGTTTTTTTTTGGACTTGTTTTTTAGAATTGTTAATTTTGCTACCTGAGTTGCTACCCGAACTGTAAAGTTCACGGATTTTTACCGTTCTCCATGTCTGTTTTAGCTTTCCCTTATGTTTACGGTTTTCCGGTTCCGCAGCAGCCAGTAACAGACTTTTCAAAACAAAAGCATGTGAGCAACATGCGTTAACGCACGATAAAATAAATGTCGGCGTTAATAAATTAATGCATTAACGCGATAATAACGCGTTAACTCGCCCAGCCCTACTTTTTTGCCTTCATTGTTGTTCATTAAACGTGATTTTAGGGGTGTAAGCGGTCAGTGAGGCTGCGTATCAGGTTCTGCTTGGTCGTATTTCTCTATGAAAAACATGAAAACACCTGGAACATGGGCCTTTGTTTCGTAATCTGACAGTTTTCTATTTTTGTGCATGAATGTGACCTAAAACACTGTCAGAATTTAAAAGTAAAGAGAACACAGGTGAAAACAGGAAAGAAAAACATTGTACATGGCCCTTTATTTATTTCTGACACTTCCGAACACGGCTGTGAATGTTTTGGCTGAAGGGCATTGTGCTGCTGCCCCTTTCATCCGGGCCGGGAAATAAAAGAAAGAAACATGAATAAGCTAAAGTGACAGTTGTGACACAACTCCCAGCTCTCAGAGAGAAAAATGCATTTATATTTCCAAGATACGAGTCACTCCTGAATGATTAAAGTCCGCATGTGGCGGCTGTGGGGGTCGCGCCTCAGGCGGCGGACCAGGTCAGCGCTCAGTCACTTTGAGGACGCGCCAGCAGCATGTTTGGAGCTCGGACAAATGTGGTTACTATGTTTGTGCTACAAGGCTCTGTGGGAAGGCTGACGCATTTGTCTCTGTGAAATTCTCTGCATCATTTACGGTGAAAGAGGAAAAATGCACGTGAACTCTGCTTTAATCCTCTGATCTTCATCTAAGCTGATAGAAGCCAACTAAAGCATCTGGGCCTGCTGTCAGGAGAAACCCGCCAAGCAACCTCTGGATCCCTAGTCAGCACATCATCATGACAGCTGCATATCACTTTACAGTGGGGGGCGGGGGGGGGGGGGGGGGGGTTTGCAATCAGCTGGATGTGAATCTCTCCCTGTTGTTGTTGAACAAGTAGTTTTACCTCCGAACATAAACTGATCTTTGATTTTGTATTTTGTGGTTTCTTTAGTCCTGGTTGACAAATCAAAGTCAGTGACTGGTTTGTCGTCAGTGTGTCGTCCTGTGTCTCCAACACTCGCGTTGGTTATTCAGTTATGAGCTGTTGTCACCAGCGCCAATGGTAAACCTGCTCAGGTGACATCTTCAGTTGTCTTTCTCCCTGCTTCTGTTTACCGGCTTGGACAAACACGTTCAGGTGTAGGACGGTCACCGTCGTTAAAGACACCCCAGCAGGGGGCGCTGACAATCTCAGAACTGAAAGGTTGTTCTCGATCGCTTAAAGGCCCGATGACGTTGCTGTTCATGTCTGTGATTCATCCTGCAGCTGAAAGTTAACTTGACCTAAACTGCTGCATCCTAGAAGAGTGAGTCAACGACTAGACTGTTGTGTCACAGCGGTGGTGGGATGACTGTGGAGACGACGGTTGGTTGCCAGCCCCCCCCCCCCCACACACACACACACACACACCATACTGGCTAGCCTCATCCTCTGAAGAAGTCCTTCTCATATAGTGGGGCGTGCCCCCAGGCGGAGGGCGCGACAAGGGGGGGGGGGGGGGGGGGGCATGACCCCTGGGGGAGGGTGACCCTGGGGAAGGGCGCAACACAGGGGGAGGGTGCGACCCCTGGGGGAGGGCGCGACACAGGGGGAGGGGCAACACGGGGGGGCATGACCCCCCGGCTGAGGGTGACACCCCTGGGGAGGGGCGCGACCCCAGGCGAAGGGCGCGACACGGGGGGGGGGCATGACCCCCTGGGGGAGGGCGTGACCCTGGGGAAGGGCGCAACACAGGGGGAGGGTGCGACACAGGGGGATGGCGCAACACGGGGGGGGGCATGACCCCCCGGCGGAGGGCGACACCCCTGGGGTAGGGCACAACCCTCGGCGGAGGGCACATCCACCGGGGGAGGGCACGTGCCCTGGGGGAGGGCGCAACACAGGGGGAGGACGAGACCCCTGGGGGAGGGCGCGACACAGGGGTAGGGCGCAACCCCCGGCGGAGGGCACGTCCACCGGGGGAGGGCGCGTGCCCTGGGGGAGGGCGCAACACAGGGGGAGGGCGTGACCCCCAGGGGAGGGCGTGACACAGGGGAAGGGCGTGACCCTGGGGGGACATGCTTGTTTTTTTTTGCCGTACTGGAATAAAGTGTCATTGCACATATACTACTGTAGAGGGCAGTGGCGCTCTCATTGTGACCGCGTACTCAGGGAGTATTAGCCATATTGTGTCGGGTTTTCTTGCACAGACATGTGCGCATACAGCAGCAGATATGATGTGAACAAACCCTTAAGAGACACCACGAAAAAATATTTAACAGGGATGAAAAGAAAGGAGGAGAGAGTCAGAGGCAGCAGGAAATAATTGAGGACCGCTGCTCTAAAGGGTCACAAGTCAGTGTCCTCCTGGTTACTTTCCCAAACCCAGATAAATGGGACAGTTGTACCAGGAGGGGGCGCCGACACAAAAGCCAAATCAGTAAGTGGATCCCAATGATCTGCACAAGAAGCTGCTGTATTTCTGTCTTCATGAGGACCCTCATTACCTTAAAGTAAAGCTTCTTACCCTGACCTTAACTTTCAAAATGAATTCCTGGCAACTGCCCGAGTGCTAAGTGAATTCTTATTATGATTCAGACAGCAGACTGCCCTTAAAATGAGGAAGGGCAGACATTTATTTTTTTATTTTTTGCTCAAATACAGTTAAATGAAGCAAAAGCATTCCTCATATTTTCATTCTCACTGAGCTAAATATCAATTCCAGATGCTCTAATTTAGACGGGTCACCATATCTCAAGAGGGGCACAAGTACGGTGCAGCACCCTTCCTCTTCAGGGATATTTAATCTAGCCGTTCAGTGTTATATTTAAAACTTAATTAACCCTTCATAACCCAAGCTTTGTCTTCTCTCATTTACATGCACACGCCGTCTCACTGTGGAAATACATGACGCTCTGTGACCCGGCTGGGTGATTTGGGTGGGAATTAAATTAACGCTGATCACCGCAGTCGAGCAGCATGATTTCTCGTTCCAGATGAAGAGCGGTGGAGCGACGGGTCAAAGAGGGCTGCAGATCTGGGTCAAAAAATCAGCTTATTCACAGAAGGCTGTGAGTTTTTAATATTTCCACGCAAATGTGCAAAAAATTAGCAACATTTCAAAAGCTGTGCACGGCTGCGGTGATGGGAGTCGTTACGATCCATTCAAGATGACAATTTCATCACATCCATCGTCACTTTGAACGTATAACCCCGAGTCTGATATTTATTCGTCATCTGGTTCTGTGTGCTAACATTAAGAGTCAGAGTAATTCAGATGGTAAAGGACCAGTGACGGTAACTATGTGGAGCGGCTCAGACGGCGGGAGGGCGCTGAGCGCAGTCACTACACCAGCCAATCCTTCGTCGGCGCCCGTAAGTGATTGGAAAGCAGTGAGAAACGAGAAGACAATTACGCGTTTGTCTGAACAGCAATCACTGCGTCAGGCGGCCGCTCGTTAGCACGTCTTGTCCTGTTAGCACCACGTCAAACTGTGGTCCGAGGGGGCTTCGAGGGGGTACCAGGATTCAGACATGTTTCTGTGCAATCCAGAGCAAACATCTCAAGTAATTCTACTCACAATTGCATTAAAATATCTTTCCAGGCAACAACGGATGTCTATTAGCGAACGGAGTTAAACTGGTGACAAAAACCACAACATATCTGCAAAGAAATAAGAAAGTATTGTCCCAACTTTTTATGATTTGGGGTTTTAATTTACCTGTTTTTTTTTTTTTTTTTACCCCTTTTGGTGTCTGGTTCACATTTGCACTAAGCTGAGCTAGCATGAACAACAAACCGCCTTTCAACGAGATCCAACGCATCCAGGTCAGAGGAAAAGTGATGAAGAGAAAGAGTAACTGTTTCTACTGCAGCCAGAGACACGGAGCTAAACTTAGAGAGCGAGAAACGAAAGATAAAAGGTTCAAAGGGACAGGAAGGGCTTGAAGGGGTGGTGCGCCCCCCGGGGGGGGGAAGAGAGTGATGGATGTCAGGAAGCTGATGGTGGACCTGAAGAACTGGAGGAGGAGACAGGAGAGAAACAAACAAACAAAAGCCACAGAAAAAGAGGCCATGATGGATGGAATGGGGGAAAGTTGGAAAAATGAGACCGAAACAAGAGATGAAGAATAAATGAGAGAGACGCGAGAAATGAGTGGAGCTGGATGATGATGGGGGTCGACAGCTGTTTGGTGATTCTCAGGGTACTCAGCATAATTCATCTCCTCTGCACACTGGAGGCCGTCGCAGCAGAGAGCGCCGCGTGAAAGAGTGTCTGCAGGTGCTCGCTGCAACGCTGTGGCCCACTTCAAACTCTTCCCAGCTGCTGACGACCCGCTGCTGCCTGAGACGAGGCCTCGGCCGTCACGTGGCTGCTCTGCTTTCGCTGACTTGAACTGATATTCGCAGTATTTTCCCTCATGTTACACATAAAAAGAAAAAATAGAAAAGGCTGAAAGAATGATTAGCAAACGAGGGACTGTCTGAATTTACGTTCCACCTTGAATGCAGCCTGCAGCACAGCGCTGATCACAAAAAACATGGCGGCGTGGAACTTCGTTAAAGTTTCAGAAGAAGATAGTTTGGTGGTTATTTGTGACGAATCCTCCGAGTGAATTCTACGAGGAGGGAAGCACAAGCTTTAATACGTAAAACCTGATCAGCCACCAACAACATAACAATCGCTTCCATGGAGTTTTGAAATCGCGCTAATTTGAGCTAACCAAAGCTAATGCTAACGTGCGCAAGCCAGCAGCAGTCTCTCCTGCCCTCACTCTCCTTTCCTCATTCCTCTCATCTAAAGCTTCCATGAGATTAAAAAATAAAAAACAAAAACTACTGAACCGCATTTACTTTAATTAAAGGTATTAATTTAAATGGAACCACAAGCCAAAATCCTTTAAATGTTAATCTTTTTCAGTTAGTAATTCTGATGCATGTATTTCCATCAGTTCAAGGAGCCTTTATTTTTTATATCAGTCAGTAATGAACCTTATTTAAGTTAATGTGAGATATCAAATAGGTTTGTTTGATAGCTTTAGGAAAATGTTTGAGAGGCTTGACAATAGTTTTTCATTGGAAAAAATAAATATCTGTTCATTTAAAAAGTCAAAACTTTTTGATTTTGTTCATAGTATTGATGTAATGATCTTAGGTATATGTGTGTGTTGTCGGTTATTGGTATCGGCCTTTAGGAGCTGAAAGTTATCGGTTATCGGTATCAGTTTTAAAAAACAGTTATCGTGCATCCCTAGATGGACTACATGGCCCCAGCAGACTTCTGCTCGGTTGGGTCCTTATATAGTGCCCGATGAAATCCGTTTTATTTTTTTTCAAATTCCATTTAAATTTTTTTCATTTTCGGTGCTTTTCAAATTTTAATTTTTGAGAATTCCGTTTTAAGCATTTTATGCAAATTTAACCCCAAGACAGTATATAAACTTTGATGTTTTCATACTTTTAAACATATTGTGTCCAATAAAACATTAGTTTTTTTGACAAAGAAAAAAATTCAAGAAAAAATAACTCAAATAGGTAAAATCCATTTAAAGTGCAAAAAAGGAAGAAATGCTAACAGCAGTAAACTAATCATTTTAGCTTGTTTAATTTCTTCTGTTATCAGACACATAGTTTGTCATGACGTAGCTAACATTTTTCAGATATGTCCGCTTCTTCACTGGTTTCTCAGATGGCCGCTTCGACATGTTTTTTTTTTCTTTTTTTTTTTAATTAATGAGGGAAGCGGGGGCAGGAGGTGGCAGAAAAGCGCACAGTGTCCCAGCTTTTCGTGACCCCTGTTGGAACATTTTTCTCGAAAGAAAAGTTCCTTTTAGTCCGAGAGAAAAAAACAAACTTTTATGCAATTTGCTGTTCAGTTCTATTATATTGCACATTTAAAGTGAATTCCATTTTTAATCTCCAATTCCGCGATTCCGTGATCGTGGATTCCATAGGGCCCTACTTATAAGATTAGGAGGAGCTGCGTATGGAGCCCCATTTGGGTCATAATTCCATAAATAAATGAGTCTATTATTATGAAATATAGGCGTTTATTATTATGAAATATTTCCCATTATTATAAAATGCATGTTTATTATTATGAAATATTTCCCATTATTATGATAATGGTTTAGTTTTTCATAAGAATGAGCTTTTACATAATAATGGATTCTTTTTTTTTATAAGAATGAGCTTTTACATAATAAGAATGATTCATAAGAATGATTTGTGTGTCAATCACAGCAGAGAGGGCGGAGCCATTTATGGGATTGGCTGCTCTTTCATTCAGGCATAAGCAACAGAACAGTGAATCGTCAAATCGGGTCAAAATAGTATCGCCTGATAAATTATCAATTTTGATATTGTCTGCTAACCTGGTCAAGGTTTCCCGTAGCTCAGTCCAAGCTTTCATAGCTACAATCGGACTAGGAGCGCACCTTGATGACGCCACGGCCCGCTGCTAACGGGACCTCACGGCCAAAACTAGTCGATGTCAGAGCGTAGAATGGAGAAGGATCAGCCAATGAGCGTGCAGGTCAACCACTGGTCCCGCCCACTGGCAAAATGTCATTATAATGTAAAAACTCATTCTTAGATAAAAAAGCTATTCTGAAATAAACTATTATGCAATAAACTAAGATTAAATAATTATAAAAATATATTTCATAATAATTACATTTTTTCATAATAATGGGAAATATTTCATAATAATGAATATATATTTTCATAATAATAATAATGGGAAATGGGAAACATTTCATAACAATGGATACATATTTCATAATAATAAACCCCTGTATTTCATAATAATAGACTCATTTATTCATTGAATTATGACCCAAACGGGGCTCCATAGCTGTGGAGCTGCCAACGAGCATTCACAGCGGGACCTCCGGTTTGAAATGTTGTTTCCATAGTGACATCAGAAATGGCCACTGCTTGGCTGAGCTTTGTCCTCCGACCCATCCAGTTACACACAGCCAGTTACTGTGACTACGACCCATTATAACACAGCTCTGCTTCAAAGAAAATAATAAAAATAATAATTCCAAAAGAGATAAACACTTCGTGGAAATATTTACCTGAAATCATTTGAACTGAGATCAAAGCACAGCAGCAAAACACAGACTTGCTTTTACTTCACTCAGCATCCAACACAAATGATGAACGTGTTTATTCCTGCAAGATTCAGCACGCTGACTCAAGATCTGAACTTTTGTCTTTTATATCAAAAGAAGTTATTAAAAATGTTGAAAGGCATGCTGCTGAACGATTAAGATCACCATGTGTTTATTTCTCTCCAACAGGGGTTTTATTTTGGGGTCATCGAGAGTCATGAAAATGAGAGAAAATTGAGCAGGTGCTTTTAAAGGTGTTAAAATTATAAAACCGTGGTGCTGCTGAGTACTGCTGCCTCACAATTCAGCTCTCAGGTAAAGGATTTGATGTTCTCTCTTAACAGGGTTGTCACCAGTCTCTGGTGGACCAGGTCCAGACACTGGTCCAGACACTGGTCCACCTGTCTGTGTGGCCCTGTGATGGACTGGTGTCCATCCAGGGTCCAGTCCATCTTTTTGCTGTTGACAGATGGCTTCCAGCCCTTCACAAAGCTGAACGATGAAAAAGGACCTGCTGGAGCAGTTCTTGTAAGTTTCTGCGTTCTCCTTGACACTTTCTACTTAACATTTTCCAGTTATAAACTTCTTAAAAACATGAAGCCAAAAAAAAGGGTATTCTAAGTATTCCAGCCAATCATCAGATGTCTGACAGATGGGTGGGCATTTGCCTCCAGGACCTTCTGGTATGGAGAGACGTTCTTGGTCCATTCAAACACTGCAATGGTGCCTGTTGTTTGTGGCTGCAAAGTGATCCCAGATCATTCAAATCAATTCAGTTCAATTCAATTCAAGGAAAGGGAGAAGAGCGGTGGAGACACCCCTCAGCAGATCATGTTGGTGTCCCCCTGCAGCGTAGGCCTATAGCAGCATAGCTATGATGAAGCTGTGATTAAGATGAGCCTACTCTAATCTGAGCTACTACAACTATGGCTATAACTATTAGCCCCTACACACTATAGTTTAGACTAACTGTAGGCTTTACTGAACAGAAATATTTTCAATTCAATTTTAAAGATGGAGATGGTGTCAGCCTCCTGAACCCAAACTGGTAGCTGGTTCCATAATAAAGGTGTCTGGTAGCAGAAGGCCCGTCCTCCAAACCTACTCTTGGATATTCTAGGAACGACGAGTAATCCTGCACTCTGAGAGCGGAGAGCTCTATTAGGAGCATAACGTGCTATCAAGTCTTGTAGATAGCGTGGAGCTAGGCCATTAAGGGCCTTATATGTGAGAAGCAGAATTTTAACTCAGTTCGAAATTTCACAGGAAGCCAATAGAGGGAGGCGCCAATGGAGGGAAGCTAACACGGGAGAGACGTGATCTCACTTACAGATTCCTCTCAGCACCCTCGCTACTGCATTCTGGATCAATTGAAGGCTATTCAGCGAGCTTTTTGGACATCCTGCTAACGGAGCATTGCAGTAATCCAGTCTAGAACTGACAAACGCGTGGATTAATTTTTCAGCATCACCCTGGGAGAGGATGCTCCTAATCTTGACAATATTTTGAAGATAAAGAAAAGGCTGTATTGCAAACCTGATTAATATGCTGCTTTAATGACATATCCTGATTGAAAATGACTCCAAGGTTTTTCACAGCCATGCTGGAAGCCAGCGTAAACCCAGTCAATCCATTCCTCAGGTGTTTGGGACCAAAGACAATAACCTCTGTTTTATCCGAGTTTAGAAGCAAAAAGTTAGAGGACATCCAGGACTTAATGTCATTAAGACACCCTTGAGGTTTAGCCAAAGGTTTTGTTTCTTCTGGTTTCATAGATAAGTACAGCTATGTATAAAGTGAAAAGGATTGGTCCCAGAACTGAACCCTGTGGGACGCCATAGCAGACCCTAGTCCATGTAGAAGAGACGTCATTAACATGGACGAACTGGAACCTGTCAGATAGGTCTGACTTAAACCAGCCTAATGCTGTCCCTTTAATTCCAACAGTGTGCTCTAATCTATGCAGCAAAAGGCCGTGATCAATGGTATCAAAAGCAGCACTGAGGTCCAGCAGAACCAGGACAGAAACTAATCCATTGTCTGAGGCCATGAGGAGGTCATTGGAGACTCTAATCAGTGCAGTTTCTGTGCTGTGATGAGTTCTAAACCCTGACTGAAAGACCTCAAATAAATCATTTCTATGCAGGTGTTCTCCTAACTAGTCAGCAACTATTTTTTCCAAAATTTTAGAGATAAATGGAAGGTTGGATATTGGTCTATAGTTTGCCAAAATGTCCAGATCAAGACATGGTTTCTTAAGCAAAGGTTTAATGACTGCAACTTTAAAAACCTGTGTTATATATCCTGATTGTAGAGATAGGTTAATCTGATCCTAAATTGACGTACCTATAAATGACATGACATCTTTGAGCAGCCGAGTTGGGATGGGATCCAACAGATGGTTTAGCTTTACTGATAGTTGAGGTCAACTCTGAGAGGCCCACAGGAGAAAAACAGTCCAGAGTCATTTCAGAACCAAAATAAATTAGCAACGCTGCAGGGACGTCCACAGCAGTCAACAGTTGGACTTGGCCGATCTCATCTCTAATTTTGATTATTTCCACTGCCGTGCTTGACGTTGGAGGGGTCTTGAGTACCGTCCATTTGTGAATCTTTCCCACTGTGGGTTGTCAAATCTTTGGAAGTGGTTTTATAACCTTTCTCGCATTGATGTGCGGCAACAGCTGCTTCTCTAACGTCACTGCTTTTGTCTTTTCCTCTTGGCATTGTGTTAACAGACACCTGGATGCTCCAGAGCAGCCAGACTGCCAGAATATCTGCTGTTTCATTAGGGTTTTGTTTTTGTTCAATAAATAAAGGTGCTTGGTTGTATTGGCCTAACACTAAAACCCACTAACCTGCTCAACTGGCTGTTTGAAATGATCTTTAGGAGGTCTACCAGGGTTGAGGAGCTACTTCTGTCCTGCTGCAGAGTCGGACGTGACTCCTAGAAGGAACTTTATTTGATATGAGAAACGATCAAAACTTCGGAAAATGAAACAAGACACTGATGACAGTGGCGTCAGTCAGTATTTGGCATGTGGGGAGAAACTGAGTTTGTGCCTTCATTTTCACTTTTCTGCAGGAAGATTATCCTCAGAGGAGATGATGTGTGAATACCTCTACATAATCACTTCCTGCTAAGCTGCGGTGCATCACTGAGAAATTCTCATCACACCCGTACATACTGAAGAACACAGTGGGGACAGACTGCAGCAGTTACTTTGCAGTTACAGTTGAATGACTGGAGGCTACAGCAAAAACTCAGCATGAATGGCATCACTGTGGATGTGAAATGCTCCGCCAAACAGGCATCTTGTCACTCAGCGGCATATCAAACAGTGTCTTTGCCAAAAGCTTGCTTTATTTTATTCCATTTCTTTTTTTGAAGACACTTCAGGGACAAAAGGGAGCGGGAAAAAAAATGAGTTATATGGAACAGGGCCAGCGGTCAACACATGACCTTGTTCTGGTCCAAATGGATCGCTCTGTCAACCGCCGCCTGTGTGTTTGCTCACGTGTTTGTGTGCGTGCATACAGAAGAAGCATTAGTCCTTGTGTCACCTCTGACACGCCACCGCTTGCTCCTTCTTCTCTCCTCGCCGGCCCAGCTGCTCAAACTGGAAAGAGAGACATTTGAATTCAAGCAGACAAATATCCTTCTTCTCAGTATGACGCAACAGATCCGATGCTCACTCGAGGCAGACTGATGAAGGATCAATGTGATAAGACACTTGAGCTAAATATGTGATCGGCCCTCTGAAGTTTAAAGGGGACACGTTATTTAAAAATACATTTTTTCTGCGCTTGAGAGCATTTATTGGGTGTTTGAATGGGCACGTCATTCAAAAAGCCTGAGGTAAACCAACCCTGTAACTTTGTTACAGGCCATCTAAGTCTGGAAATCTGTCAGTGAGCCGTTCAGATTAGCAGAGCAGCGTGACATCACAGACCCTGACCAGAATTACCCATCTGCCCCAGCTGCCCCAGCCTTAACTCCACCCAACAACATGCTGCATTGGCTGTACACTGGACGTGGACAGCAAAAAGCTGTAGGACACAGCGAAATAGGCAAATCTCTCAGAAGAAGTGGGTGGAGTCAAGAGTCTGGCTCCACCCCCAAAGCCATCTGTTATGAACAGAGGTATATTTACAAAACCTTTTTTTGTAAAATGTTGGATATTCCATTCAATTCAAGATATTGTGTCAAAACAATAACAAAAACAAAACAATTTGTTAAATTCTTCTTGACCATGGTTGGATGACAAGTGTGTGTGTATGTGGGGGTGTGTGTGTGTGTGTGTGCGTGCATGCGTGTGTGTGTGTAACACTGGACCTCACATGTAAGTTATGTTAGAAACGGGCCCCCCAAGTGACCAAAAACTGACATGGAGACAAAACTTCATAATTCTGTTAAATTAAAGTGATTTTTGTGACTGGGACTTTTTTTTTTTAACCCTACCTGATTTTTTTTACAAAATTGTAGAACCACTGGAAAGGGTGGACCCCATAAATGAGCAAAAAACTGTTGGGCCCTCTGACGGACTAATACAAGAATGTGTGTGTGTGTGTGTGTGTGTGTGTGTGTGTGTGTGTGAGAAAGCATGATAGGAAGTCACAAAAGTGGGTCTCACACAAACCAAACCTAGAACTTTTTTGATACGCCATTATTTATTCAACAAAAATGAGGCCAAATAAAAAAGAAAAACTAAATGTGGGCAAAATTAAGTGGCCCGTCACTGCTTTCACATTATTTCAGATGCTAGATTGTAGGCAGGTGTCGTTAATCACGTCAGCCCTCGATGGACCGATCTTCAGCAGGTGTAGAGCCGATGTCTGGTCTGGAGCATCCATCCTGGAGAAAAGAGCCACATCTCAGAAGACCTGCTTGATTTGCTAATTTGCTAATATGATAATGCGACTAATTTTCAAACAGCAATCACCTCCCTGCCACTGAAGGAGTTGTAAAATATTAATGAAACAAACATGAAGCAGTCTGCAACTGTTTCACCCTCAATGATCCCAAACAGACCTTGGGACCGCCCACATTTTCTACTCGAGGTTCATTTCTGTATTAAAGCACATTTTCTGGATAAATGCATCCCAACTGGACGCCTGAACTGGCCTGGGGACATTTCCTGGTGGGAAGCCACAGGTTCAGCCACCAGACGTATGTTTAGGTAGAAGTCATTAATAACCCACAGCAGTTAGTCGAGAAGAAAAGAAGAGGATGAAGCGGATAGCTTGAAGGCTTGAAGGCACATGTGCATAATGCTAGATGCTGGAATCATTTAGAAGAGAGATTGGAGGTTAAAGCTGCTCTGTGTGAGACTTGCACTCCAAAAACCATTATATTGGAAAAAAAAACATGTTAATGACTAGGTAAATAAGAAAATACTGTGTGGCAAGTGAAGACAATCTGGTGATACCACCGTTTCCCTCTAGAGGTGGCATACATTATTTTGGGCTAGCGCTCATTGTCCGTGCACAACTCAAGGACACATCTTAGATGTTTGCTGATGCGTCTTCAACCCAGTGTTGTACCTGAACGCGTTCATTGAATGAAAGTTCACGAACTAGTTCATATTTTTCGCGAACGTGAACTGAGCGTGCTCTCTTTCTCCTTCACCAGCGTGGGGCATAAACGAGTTCATCTGGGCAGTTGTGAACAACGTTCTTTCAAAGTTCACGCACGGTCAAAACCGTTCCAGGTTTCCAGTGAACCCCATTTAAAATCCACCACAAACGAGCCTGATATGTATCTGAGGAAATCAATCAAACATGGCAACACGGCTGTCGCTGCTGTCACGCTAACAATTACATCATCAAATGTTTAAAACAAGCAGGAAGATGAAAGCTGCAGTTACCCAGAGCTGGACCTTAAGGACCTATTATTGTCTTATAATAAAGACCATTTGGCAGCAAGTTTTTCCTCATATTTTTAATCTACTGTAGAGCAGTGATTCCCAAAGTGTGGGCTGCGGCCTCCTGGTGGCCCGTCGAGGTACTGCAGGTGGGCCGTGAGAGGTCATTAAAATTAAACAAATGTGTTTTAAATCCTCGATCTTTCTTAAATATGTTTTTAATTACTGTAAAATATTCATGACATGTGTCACCTTATTTGTTGACCCCTCACATAAATATTGGATCATGGTTCTTTGTCCTGTATGTTGATCACAGTTGTGATTAAAGGTTTCGGTGGGCTGAGGAGATTTTTCACATTTCAAATTGGGCCTTGGTATTCTGAAGTTTGGGAACGGCTGCTGTAGAGAGAAGCTGAAACGGAATTGACAGTTTTACATGGGCTGTCCCTTCAATGCTAATGTGAACCCTGGTTGTTAAGGATTCAGAATTGGACCAACAGTTTTCGACAGATAAAATGGATCAAATAATTGCCGTTTGTGGTGGAGTAGTATATCGACTCTGGTATGTAACCAGCCCTGTTCAGCATGTCATCCTTCTGAGTCCCGTTGCCGCTGTAGCGGCCTGTGCAGGCCCAGCGTACCCAGCGGCGCCTTGGTCTGCTCTGTTTGGGAACGCTGCCTCACCACAGCAGCACATCCAGGATCACATGTGTGGCATGATAAAGCCATCTGTACCAAAGCGCCGCCGTTAGTCCTCTCGGCGAGTTCACACGTGTCAGCAGTCAAAAGGCTTCTCCGAGCGCTTCTTTTGATCATGTATACAGCGCTCCCCTGCTGCTAATGTATTCAGCCCCCTGCAGCAGTGTTTATGTAGTGCCTGCCTCCATGGTGATTTCGGATCAAGGCTTTCTGGGTGACTATCACAGCCGACAAAGCGCAAATAAACCGGATTGTTACTCTTGGCATCAATTTTCCCCTGACGTTATCACCCCTAGCCTCTCCACCGCTCTCAACATTTTCATATTCCCGTTCCCCTTTCTCTTGGTTTCATTTCCTCTGCTATCTTGCATCGTTCTCTGCCTTTTTTTAATGCCCTCACCTCCCTGAATGTTCCAGGCTGCCGTCTCAACAGGGTGAGTTTGTTTTCCTGACCTTCTGGCCCTGTCTCATGCACATCAGCCACAGTTTACTGTAGACGGGGCGCTGACCTTCTCTGGTCCCCGTCTCTCACAGTCCAGTTAGTGTGCGCCCTTTTTTTTTCAGAGGATAATAAAACTTAGTCGACTGTAGTGAATGTAGTATGATGCAAATAACAACATATTGAATTTTTTATTGTATAGTTAAAATAAATGAAGAAAAAAAATCATGTGGGCCGAACCAAGTACAAGGATAATTAAATAGCTTATTCAATTCAGTTCAATTCAATTTTATTTGTATAGTGCTTTTTATAATGTCAATTGTCTCTAGGCGCTTTACAGAGACCCAGATCATGACCCCTGAGTAAATGTCATTAACTAAAATTATAATTAGGGCTGGGCAACGATTACATTTATAATCGCAATTAATTGCATGATTTCCCTGATTAATCACTATTAATCGCATTGTATACGGAAAATCAAATAATGAATTCAAAAGTAGTGTAAAGGTCACTTTTATTTAAATGTTCTGCTGCCATATGAACTAAAGTGTCATAACATTTGTTGTTTAAACACTTTTAACATCAGCACTTGTCAGTAACACATATTTAGTGTAAATCTCATCTTAAATAATGTAAAATAAAATAAAGCGTATTGCCACTGCCAGGGCATTAATGTCAACCTGTTTTTTTTTAATGAAAAATTAAAAAAGTCTACCAACAAAATCCTAACAATCTAGAGGCCACAATCAGAACATTAAAACTGGTAATTTCTGAGGTAACAGCAGAAACTTTTAACGGAGTTCAACTTGTCAGTTGTTACAAATAACCTTGTTTCTGTTGAATCCTCCGTCTGGGAGAACTTTAAAATGAAAATGTCCACGTTAAAGTTCAGTAACTTTATCAATCTGTAATTATGTGAATCTTTTTTTTTTATTTTCAATTGTCAATCAAAAATTTAAAAAAATTCAAAAGTGACTTTTTTTTCCCGTTTTATAATCTAAAAAACACACACAAAAAAACAACAAAATGCCTGTTTCTGTGTATTTCAATTTTAGCAAACAGGCCACGGGACTGAATTTGTTTTTAATATTTTATTGTCTGGTTTACGTGACCTAGAAATGGCTTTGTTTTATAATGAAGGACTGGACTTTCTGTTGTCATTACACATCTGAGCCACTAGATGGAGCCACACTGCAGTAACCAGCTAGAGAACAGCAGGACAGTGAACACATGGAGCAGATCTGATGGAACATGGAGGAATGACGCAATCATCTGGAACAAAGTAGTTTGAAAGTTTTTTTTTCAGACAGAATTGTTAATATTGCTACTTGAGTTGCTACCTGAACTGTAAAGTTCACTGATTTTTACCATTCTCATGTCTGTTTTAGCTTTTCCACATGTTTACCTGCCAATTGTCTTCCGGTTCCACAGCAGCCAGTAACAGACTTTTCAAAACAAAAGCATGTGAGCAACATGCGTTAATGCGCGATAAAATAAATGTCGGCGCTAATAAATTAATGCGTTAACGCGACAATAACGCGTTAACTTGCCCAGCCCTAGTGAATAATCTTTCTCACTGTAGAATGTTAAAGTAAAAATTGTTGAGAATTGGCACGGCTTCCGTTTTTATTACTATATCTTGTATTTATGCTCACTTTGATCAGATGACATTTATTATAATTCACACACACACATCATGGGATTATAAGGAGGTTAATACATTTTGCACGTGACTGTATATCAGCCACGTTTTAGACAATGCGCCGAACCGCATGGGTCCCTCATGATACATGGTTTGTTGTATAGTCATCTAAGCACAAAAGACGAGAAAGAAAAAAGTGTCAGTATACTTGAAAGTCAAAGGAGTCAGACTTGAGTTGCTGTTGAAAGGTTTGTTGGTGGAGGAGGAAGTTGGGCCGTGTGGAGAGCGGTGGTGTGAGGTGAGAACATTTGATTGAAAGTGAGTTTTGAAATACTCGATTTGGAGCTGAAAAGACAAGGAGAGGTAGAAAATAAAGCAGAAAAAGGAGAATGAAAGGAAGGTTCTTCTGGGTGAAGAGCAGACTGGAGGCGATCCTCTCTCCTTCTCTCCTCTCCCTCTCTCCTCTCCCTCTGTCCTCCCCCTCTGTCCTCTCCTCTCTCCTCTCTCTCTGTCCTCTTTCCTCTCCCTCTCTGTCCTCTTTCCTCTCCCTCTCTCCTCTCCCTCTGTCCTCTTTTCTCTCCTTCTCTCCTCTCTGCTCTCCCTCTCCCTCTCTGCTCTCTCCTTTTGCCTCTCCCTCTGTCCTCTCTCCTCTCTTTCCTCTCTCCTCTCCCTCTGTCCTCTGTCCTCTTTCCTCTTTCCTCTCTCCTCTCTCCTCTCCTCTCCTCTCCTTCCGTTTCCGGTGAGTGTGAGTGGTGGACGTGTGAGTGGCGCGGGGGTTTGGATGGTCTGGACTTCACCCTTTGGGTTTGGTTTCTCTATTGGTGTTCTTTCTGCATGATCGGGTAAGTGGTTTTTTGTTCCTTTTTTTCTGTTGTGGCTCGAGCCGTGGGTGCGCCCTGGTTTGGCTCGTCGCCCGTGTTTGAGGGGGAATGGCGTCCCTCGGGACGCCGCCTCCGTCTCTGAGGCAGGGGGTGCGCGTGGTCCCGCCGGATGGCGGCCTCCCGATGGAGGTGGTCTTGTTGGCCGTCGGTGATCAGGTAGGGCATGACAACCTGCTGTTTGCGTCCCGTATGAACAAGGCGGTGGTTGTCTTTCTCCGGGAGGAGGTTTTGGCTCACCGGCTTATTGAGGGAGGCGTCTTTATCGACGGCGTCCTCGTGCAGGTTTCGCCGCTTTCTGTTCCCTCCACACGGATCACCGTCTCCGGTGTTCCGCCGTTCATCCCCGATGAGCTTTTAGGGAATGAGCTCCGTCGGTTTGGGAAATTGGCTAGCGGATTCAGGACCGTGGGTCTGGGTTGTAAGGACCCTAAACTCAGACATGTCCAGTCGCTGCGAAGGCAGGTGTTCATGTTTTTGGACTCGCCTGCGCAGACCCTGGAGGTGTCTTTCCGTGTTAGGCATGGGGACGGCTCGTACATGGTGTATGCTAGCTCGGGCCAGATGAAATGTTTCAATTGTGGTGATGTGGGTCACAAACGTCTCTCCTGTCCGCATAGAGAGCGGGAGCTGGGCCCGGTTGTGCCCGCTCCCGCGGAGGCTGTGGCGGATGTTGCTCTGGCTTCCGTGGTGGGCGCGGGTCCCGCCGCTGCTGCTGGCCCCTCCGCCTCGGCGGCGGGTCCCGCCGCTGCGGCTGGCCCCTCCGCCTCGGCGGTGGATCCCACCGCTGCTGCTGGCCCCTCCGCTGCGGGGGCAGGCCCTCCACCTCGGCGGCGGGTCCTGCTGCTGCTGCTGGCCCCTCCGCCTCGGCGGTGGGTCCCGCTGCTGCTGCTGGCCCCTCCGCCGGGGTGGCGGGTCCTGCTTCTGGTGCTGGTCCCACCGCCCCGGCGGCGGGTCCTGCCGAGGATGGCCCCGCAGTTGCCGTTTCTGGCTTGCCTGTTGGGGGTGTGGTTTCGGATATTGAAAGTATCAGCCAGCCGGTGGGTGGGGAGCCCTTGATGGCTGTTGGGGCCCCTGGCTGTTCTCAGGCTGCTGGTGTGGCCCCGGGCTGTTTGGCTCGCCGGGCCGCGGACGAGATGGAATTGGACTCTGAGTCAGATGCAGTCTCTGTTGCTGAACTTCATCGGGATTCTGAGCTCTACTCTCTTGAGGACATCAACCGTTTTTTGGATGAGACTTATAAAAAATCTGTCTCTGTTGGTGATTATTTCAGTGACACGGATAAGTTCATCAGGTCTGTTGATGTCCTGAAGAGGCTGGTTGGCTTTGATCTTCTGGATGAGAAGAAGCGTTTCAGGCTGAAGAAACACATAACTGTAATTAGGAAGGAAAATAAGGGTAAGATTGCTCAGAGACTGAGACCCAGATGATCATGCATCACTTGGTGGTTTCTTCTTTTTACTGCTGGTTGCTGGTCTCTGTCTGTCTTCTTCTCTTCCTTGGACCTTTCATGAGGAGCATTAAGATTGGCTCTCTTAATATTAATGGTGGGAGGGATGGGCGAAAGCAGGCGCTTATCTCGGTTGTCGCCACGTTGAATAGTGCGGATGTGCTGTTTCTTCAGGAGACCCACACTCTACCTTCAGATGAAGTCGACTGGAGGTTGTGGTGGGGGGGTTCCTGTGTTTTTAGCCATGGGTCTAATGTTAGTGCTGGGAGGTGGTTGGTTCTGACCTGCCTGAGGTTTTTTTGGAGTCATTTCAGACTGGGACCCTTCCAGTGTCATGTCGGCGGGCGGTTCTTTCCCTGCTGCCTAAGACTGGTGACCTGGCTTTACGAAGGAACTGGCGACCGCTGGCCCTCCTGTGTACAGACTATAAGGTTCTTGTCCCTCCCTGGGGGTCTCCAGTGGGGGACTGTGGGCTTTAAGTTTTTGGGGGTGTATCTAGGGCTGGGCGATTATACGATCTCGATTTGTGATCGCGATCAAATTAAGTTTGATCACGGTGATCAGCTGTGGGTATACTTTCTCGATCATGTGCAAAACATGCTGCAGCAAAGTGCACGACAACCAATCACAACCCGCTTTCCTGGCACCGCGCTGTCTGCATTAGTTGATCATGCGCATGACATGCCGCAGCAAGTTGCATGACCATAGGCAGTAAACTAGTCACATCTGCCTCCCCTGCACCGGTGGGAGCAAGCGTGACCAGAGAGAATAAAGCTACAAGACAACAACAATCGCCGAAGGTGGGAGCAGTGAATTTGAAGTTGGAGGAATGGAGGAACATGACATGGAGGTGTCCTCCGAGACTGAAGTCATTGTCGATAAAAAAGGCTACTCAACGTCAGTGGTGTGGCGGTGGTTTGGATATGGCCAAAGTGACACCCACCAGACGAAGCCGGTATGTAAGTTATGCCGGCGACTAGTGTCTTCTAAGACTGGCAATACAACGAACCTTTTTAATCACTTAAAAAAATACCATCCAAGTGACTACTCGGATAGTATGAGAATGCGAGCTCAGCCTGTGCGTTCAGCACGCAGGCCTGGTACCAGCGG
Source organism: Hirundichthys speculiger (assembly GCA_018398805.1). NCBI lineage: Eukaryota > Metazoa > Chordata > Actinopteri > Beloniformes > Exocoetidae > Hirundichthys > Hirundichthys speculiger. Next base: position 185,361 of record JAGFBZ010002247.1, read on the forward strand.
TGCAGCCACGGGACCAAAACTTCAACAACAATCAATTGTGTCCTCCTTTGCAGCCATTACGCCATACGAGAAACAGTCCAAAAGGAATAGAGCAATAACACACGCAGTCTATTTTTGCCTTGCCAAGGATATGATGCCGCTCTCAACAGTTGAGCGAACTGGGTTTAAATATCTGCTAAACGTGCTGGACCAGAGGTACGAAATTCCTAGCAGAAAATATTTTTCTCAGACTGCCATCCCACGGCTTTATGAAAAATGCCGTAACAAGTTGGAAACCCGGCTCCAAGATATCAAGCATTTCACGACCACCTCTGACATGTGGTCTAGTCGCACGTCTGAGCCCTATTTGAGTCTGATGATACACTACATTGATGAGGAGTGGCCTCTGCAAAGCACATGCCTGCAGACGGTGTATTTTCCGGGACGACCACACAGCCGAAATAATTTGCCTGGGACTTGAGGATGCGCTGGAATCTTGGGGCCTTAGTGAAGACCGACAGGTGTGCATCACCACAGACAGCGGTGCAAACATCGTCAAGGCTGTAGCTCTGAAAGGATGGACTCGCTTGCAGTGCTTCGGTCACCGGCTAAACACAGCTATTGGTAAATATACCCTAAACGAACTTTTGAAATTTATTGTAGCCTATCTTTATTTTTATATTCTTTCTGATGCTATATCACAGTGTAGCAACAGTTGTTGAAAGTAAAATGATAAAATGATTTTAGGTCTGTTAGTAGCCTTGTCTAAATCAAATCAAAACAAATGTTTATTATTTATTTATATTTATTGTACATGGTACAATCATAGTGAAATGCTTGGTCTGACTCCAATGACTGTGTGCTTCAATGAAAAGTAAATAATGAAATTAATTACATTAAAAATAGTAAAATAGATCAGAAAATGATAGTTAAAGTACAACCTCTCACGATAGGTTAGCTTGGCTAGTTTTGCATATTGTTATGATCACCCTCAGACATGAAAACATTTGAAGTATGTAATATCCTCTGCTACTACTTAAATATTAGAGCCTATAATGCCACCTACAGGTTAATAACAAAATAGTATTCTCATTCACTACATTATTCTTATTCACTACAAAGCGCCAATTTATTTTCTTGTTGTTTGAAAAAAAAAAAAAACAGCATTTAAAATTATTATATTGAGTATTTCATAACTGATTGAATCTTTTCTTTCTTTCTTTCTCCTCTAGAGGGCAGTATGAAGGACCGGAGAATTGACAGGGCTGTCAGTGTTTGCAAGAAAGTGGTCAGTGCTTTTTCTTACTCGTGGAAAAAAAAAGAGCACTAGCAACTGCTCAAGATGACCTGGAGCTCCCTAAACACAGGTTAATCACCGAATCTCCTACCAGGTGGGGGTCCCGTCATGCCATGATAGCGCGAGTACTGGAGCAGGAGAAGGCTATTGCAAAAGTGTTGTCTGCTGACAGAAAAAGCAGGCACCTCGTTCCCACATGGCAAGATGTTGAGGTATTGGAATCTGTCCACAAGGCCCTAAATTCACTTGCAGACTTCACTGACGCCCTTTCTGGTGAAGCGTATGTCAGTGTCTCATGTGTGAAACCGGTCCTTCAGCTTTTCAATGAGGAAGTCTTGAAGCCAGAAGATGATGACGCAGAGCTTACCAAGGCCATCAAGACTGCTGTCATTACATATTTGAATGAGAAATTCAGTGATGATGCTACTGATGACCTCCTAAGCATGGCGACCCTTGTTGATCCTCGCTTTAAGACCCACTACATCCAGGCTGACAAAATAGAGGCTGTGCGGGTCAATGCCGTCTCACAGATACTGGATGAATGGAAGAGCTCACAGTCTAGCTCTAGCCCTAATGCTCAATCAGAAGCATCAACTTCAGCTGCACCAGTCATCCACAAAAAGACACTTGGCAGCTTTTTCAAAAGGCCAGTTGCTACTGCTGGCCTCACAGACCACCAGGCTGTTGAGGCTGAACTGAACAGTTACTTGCAATCTGCAAATGCAGACAGTGACACCAATCCTCTGGAATGGTGGAAGACCCACTGTACAGCATACCCCAAGGTGAGCCTTCTTGCAAAGCGGTACCTTTGCATACCTGCCACTAGCTCGCCCTCAGAGAGCTTTTAGCACAGGTGGCAATATTGTTACCTGCCACAGGGCAGCTTTAAAGCCAGATGCTGTGGACAGACTTGTCTTTCTGGCCAAAAACCTCACAATAGAGCCTGAATGATGTGCACTAGATTCAGCTTAGTCCTTGCATGGCACTGACTACTTGTTAATATATTTGTTAATATAGTTGCACTTTTTCCAGTTGGTAAAACTGTTTTTTACATTTTTGAATACTGATCAAGGAGGTTTTTGCTGTCCGCTAATACAATTTGATGTGAGATGTCAGAGCTGTTTTTTTTTTGTCTGTTTCAATACCTGTTACCTATGAATCAGAGTTGTTGATAAGGAATACCTACTGTATGTTATACATACTGTGTAGTCATTTCTATTTATAGATTTAGATTTAAGATATTTGCTTGGTGTTCTGAGTGCTGTGTTTGTTAATTCACAATTCTGCAGATTTTGCATTTCACTTCCCTCTAGGAAGCACAACTGTTTGTTTACATTTTTGAATATTGACTATGGTGGAGATTTTGGTGGCTGCTAAAATTATTTGATGTGAACTGTCAGAGTTGTTTCTGTTTGTTTGACTATCCATGTTGCATATGAATACCTATGTTAAACAATATTAGTGGCTTGGTATTCTGTGCACTGTTTTTGTTCACAGTTCTGCAGGTTTTACAGTTCACTCACTTGCAGTTTTTTGGTTGGTTTACATTTTAAATGATCATGGAGATTTTTTTTGTCTGCTAAAACTACTTGAAACTTTTTTAAACTGCTTAAAACTACCTGTTTGTTGTGCCATTTTCTATATGGCTCTTGTTAAAACATGCTATTTGCTTTATTTGTTAATGAAAAAAAACTAATCTCTGGTTTCTTTCTATTTTATTCCAGAAGGGAGGGAGGATCTTCTGATTTAAAAAATCGTGATTAAAAATCGAGATCGTTCAATATGGGAAAAAAAAATCGTGATCACTTTTTTTGCCATAACGCCCAGCCCTTGGTGTATCTTGGTTCTGTTGGTTTTCTGCACAATAACTGGGATGGGCTCAAGGAGAAGGTGTGTGCTCGGTTATCTCAGTGGAACTGGTTGCTACCGCAGTTGTCTTATCGGGGCAGAGTTCTGGTTGCCAATAACCTGGCTGCCTCGACTCTGTGGCACCGATTCACGGCTCTTGATCCTCCGAGGACCCTGGTCGAGGAGATCCAGAAGGTTTTGCTGGACTTCTTCTGGTCAGGCAGGCATTGGATTCGGGCCTCTGTACTCTACCTGCCCGTGGTGGAGGGTGGCCAGGGCCTGATGGACATTTGGTCCAAGATCGCCTCCTTCAGACTGTGTACTGCCCAGAGGCTGCTGTATGGGTGTGGCCCGAGCTGGTTGGACACCTCCAGGCTCCTGCTGAGGAAGGTTGGACGCCTGGGCTACGACAAGCAGCTCTTCCTCCTGACACCAGGGGCGGTGGACCTCACTGGACTGTGCCCGTTCTATTGTTCTGTTCTGGAGGCATGGCGGATCCTGCAGGCCAGTCGTGTTCGAGGTGGAGCCCCGGGCATGTGGTTGTTCGAGGAACCTCTCTTCTTCAATGACTTTGTTGCCAGTCCCGCGCTCCATGGTGTGGGTCTGCGGACTGGCCTTCGGCGGGGCGGCTGCACTAAGGTGGGCCACCTTTTGAAGATGACAGCGGCCTCCATGGACGATTTCCGGCGGTCCACCGGTATCAGATCATTGCGACTGATTGACAGGGTTGTCCGTGAGGTGTGTGCTGCCCTGCCGCAGTCTCTTCGAGCGGTAGCAGAAGACCGAACTCTCTCTGACCAATGGGATGATGATTGTAAGTACAGCTTCCCCCGCCTGGCTGTTGCTCCTTCAGTGGGGGACTGGCACGAAGGAGGTGGCCAGCTGTTGTCCTTCAGGGGGCTCCTCCTGGCTGATTTTGAGGCGGTGGGGAAGAAGTCCCTTTATCAGCTTTGCGTTAAGGTTCTGCATTTGCGCTCATTGGCGGAGGTTAGGGAGTCGAGGTGTTCTGAGTTTTTTGGTCCAGACTCTTCTCCGAGAGGCAGCTGGTGGTCCCTGTACAAGATGCCCCTTGACAAGCGGGCGGCGGACCTCCAGTGGAGGATTGTACATGGGGCTATAGCTACGAACAGATACAGAGCACACCTGGATCCTGGGCTGGGGGGGGACTGTGGGTTTTGTTTCCAGGGTGAGACCTTGTTTCATTTGTTTGTTGAATGTCCGCGGCTTCAGTCGCTTTTTGTTCTTCTGACGGGTTGGTTTCAGGGACTTGGGGTGGATTTTTCCTTTCATTTGTTTATTTATGGACCACGTTATTCGGCTCGTGAGAGGACTGTCCACGTGCTGCTGAATTTTCTGTCCGGCTCTGCTAAGTTGGCCATCTGGCTGACGAGAAGGAACCAGGATCGGGACGCTGGGTGCAGGGACCCAGTCCTGGTCCTGAAGGGACTGCTTAGGGCCAGGCTGAATGTTGAACATGCTTATTATCGCATGATGGACGATGTGCGGACTTTTGTTCGTTTTTTTGGGCTGTGGGGGGGGTTTGTGTCTGTTCTGTGGGGGTGGATGAAGAGTTGGACTTTTTGATGTGTGTTGTGATGTGTTCTTATGTTGGCATAGATGAATAAAGGGCTTTTTGAAACCGAAACCTCTGTCCTCTCTCACTCTCCCTCTCTTCTCTCTCTCCTCTCTCTCTCTCTCTCCTCTCTCCTCTCCTCTCCTCTCTCCTCTCTCCTCTGTCCTCTCTCTTCTCTCCTCTCCCTCTGTCTTCTCTTCCTCTCCCCTCTCTCCTCTCTTCATGACACACTTTGTGAGTTGCCAAATTAGATGTTGCACGTATGAAAAAGCACTTGAAGAGGCAATTATTTCCCCCTCCAAAAGAAAATGCCAGAGTTAGTATTGGCTTATTAGCAGGAGAATGCACCTGGCATTTAGCTTGCTTTCTGTTGCACAAAAGTGGCGAGAAAGCAAAGATTTAAAGGAGATGTTACCTGCATGAGTGCCTGAGCATGTGGAAAACATCTCCCTCTAACCCTGTCCAGGGGTTGACATTAGAAGAAAGAGCTGCACGAGGAAAAAAATGTTCTTCTAATATTGTTTTATACATGACTTTTTGAATGACTTTTTCTAGCAGCAGAGTCCTGAGCTTTATCCCTCAGTCACAGTTAACTGCTGGATGTTTGCCTGAAAATAAAGCAGCTCTGTGTTCTTTTTATTCCAACTTCCAAGTCTTCTTCATTTATCAAGAGAGCTTTGTTGATTTATTTAATATGATGCAAATTAAGTATGTCAGAAACTGTGAACCCCCCCCCCCCAAAAAAAAAAACAAAACAAAAAACTAATAAAGAAATCAACAGGGGTCTAAAAATATTCAGAGCAGAACAGAAAAAGAAATGGGAATTGGATTATCATAAAAATGGAAGACAAAGTTTTTGAATTGAATGTTCTGTTCTGTGTATGTTTTTGTTGGGTGATTATTGCTCTTAGAAAACTCATCTCAAGAATGTTCCAGAAACATATTGTATTGAACTCTACTAACACTAAATGACAAAACCACCCGGGTGAAAACTTCACAGATGTTTTCTGGATAACTCACTACGTTTCACAGGGGGAACCAAATGGTCTCTGGAACCAATGCGTCTCCTTTCTCATATAGAAAAATGTGTAACTGGTTTTTATCTTATCCACATGCTTAATGAATCATCACCTAAATTGGTCAACTTAAGTTTTTATTTTCTTTGCCGGTGCCAGCTTTGATAAGACTAAGCACCTGGAGAGTGTCCAACATGGCCGTAGCTTAAACACCGATTCATCAGAGATGATTTAAACCGAGTCCTAGCGAGTCCTGGACCATCTGATCACAGGTGGACACTTGTAAACTGGCATGGACGCTTCTCGCTGCTACTCCGGGACTTATCTCTGCTAAGCTGGATGCTGGACGCTCCAGTTTGTGCCCGGTTTGTGGTGATCTGCGGTCGGATGTCGACATACTGTCTGCAGGGGGCGGATCGGTCCTCTTGCGGCTGGTGGAGACCTGCTGCCACGGACATGGACGGTGTCGCTGGAGGCCGGTTCGGGAAAGCTAAGTAGTCCTGAACTGCTACCCGCGGCAACCACCACCACTGGATCCGGGCTGCAGCGTCACTGAGCCGGGACGGGAGCCCCCGACGTAGCAGCGGCAGCATGCTGCCTCTGTCCAACTGTCTACACGCCGGATGGGTCAGCTGACCTGGCAGGGGCTGTCTGGTGACCTGGTGGGGCCCAGAACCGCCGGGGGAGACGACAACGGCCTGGTCCGGTCCGCATGATGAACCGGGCTCTGGGACAGGTCGGCTCCGTCACTCGCCGGACTGAATGGAGCTCAGTCTTCCCAGAGGAGATGGTTTGGTTCATCGGTGTTTCCTCCTCTGACCTGGAGATATCTCACTTGTCATCATTATGGAGATATACTGGTTCTAATGGCTGTTAACTGTTTTAACGGCTGTTAACGGCTGTTACCTGGAGTTAGCGCTCTGACCACGGGACCTGGCATGAAAAGGAGCACTGGACACTAGCAGCTCCCCTAGAACACCAGATTTTTCCTGGTGTACTGAAACTTGAATTTCCCCCTTGGCGGATTAATAAAGTATTTTGAATTGAATTGAATAAACGCTTTAAACTTTGATGGGAAAAGTAAGTGAACCCGTGGATATCAACTAACATGTTGACCTGCAGTCTGATCCTCTGACCACCTCAGTGTTTCTGCCTACATCTGTTTATATAGTCATCTCTGTATTTCATGAACTAAATGAACCAGTCACATTAGAAGAACATGGAGTTATTAGTTCTCCAGCTAACAGATAATTACTATTCATATATTTTGTCTTATAAAATATTGACAATATATCTGTGCATCCTCTCTCTGTCCTCCATCCTCTCTCTGTCCTGTCTCCCCTCTTTTCTTTCTCTGCTCGGCTGGTCTTCATCAGGAAGGTCCCCCCATATGATCCAGGTCCTGCTCAAGGTTTCTTCCTCTTAAAGTGGAGTTTTTCCTTGCCACTGTTTGGCTTAAAGGTTTTTTTCTTGTCCTATGGAAGTTTTTTTTTTTTCTTTAACTTGCTATTTTTATTTAATGAGGATTTACTAATATAATTTTAGTTAATGATATTTGCTCTGGGGGTCTGTATAGCGCAGAGAGACAATTTGCAATGTAAAAAACGGTATACAAATAAAATTGAATTGAATAGACTACAGACTGAATACTTGACTAAAGTAAAGCTAATTGGAGCCAATAGTTTCCACGGCTGGAGTCCAATCAGTGAATTGAGTTTGGAGGTGTGGCTTAGAGCAACTACAAATGATAAAAGACTTTGAAAAGTTTTAAGTTTCCCGTACATATGAGGCATCTGCTGATTTAAACCAGGTCTCGATAAAAGGAGATATCTGAAGACAAACGATCAAGAAGGCTGAAAAGAGATACTTAATATTGATACATCCATCAGTCTACAGTAGGGTTTCTCAACGGGGGCGGTACCGCCCCCCAGGGGGCGTTCTGAACCTTTAGGGGGGCGCTTGAAATGTCAGGGCTGAGAGGGGGGGACTCAGGCACAAATGAGAACTCTATTTTAAACTTTCATGGTTTCTCAAGGTTTTTTTTATAGTTCAAATCTATTTATGTTTCAATAAATGTTGTGCTCAGATTTCCTGTCAAAAAAATAAAGCTGCTGTCTGAGACCAAAAGCCCGAGTCTGCTGCTTCCATGACCCGGTAAAATCTCCTTTTCTCTCTACGTCACAACAAGACGAGCTGAGCTGGATCGGGGTTGCCCATAAACACACAATCAAGACTACATAATCACGTTTAATCACAAATATTTACAGTACAATCAAAAATGGTGGAAAACAAGAAAAAGTGCCGACAGTAGAATGCTAATTACGTAACTTATGAGTTTATTCGATCACTGAGCAACGTACATCTGCTGATGTGCTGCTATGTGAGCAGGTGTTCTCCAATGCAGCCATGAAGCTGTTACGATTACAGGAGCATCTTTCTAAAAAACATCCAGACAAGGCATCTAAAATGATGTATTAACCCTTTAGGCGCCAGAGTTTTTCCAAGAAAATATACAATTTTGATATCAAGATTTCAAAAGGCTCTAACTTGAATGCAGTTTGAGATAAAGTTATACTGTTAATGAGAAAATTGTTCCGTATGACTCAAAGTTGGTGATAGGAGTGAAATTATTCAAATAATTTGCATATTATGATGTCACAAGGTGGCGGCCATATTGGGAAATGTTTAATTTTGATATCAAGGTTTCAAAAGGCTATAACTTTAAAGTGGTTTGCGATAAAGGCATACTGTAAATAAGAAATATCTTCAGTATGAACCAAAATTTGGGATGGAAGTAGATTTGTCATCTAATTTGAATATTGTGACATCACCAGGTGGGAGGCATAGAAAACATCCATTTTTGTTTTCAAGATTTCAAAAGGCTGCAATTTGAAAGTGGTTTGAAATAAGGGCATACTATAATTGAGAAATATTGTTGAAGCAAAATTTGGGCTGTAAGTAAATTGTCAACTAATTTGCATATAGTGACATCAACAGGTGGCGGCCATACAGGAAAATGTCGATTTTCATATAAAGATTTCAAAAGGCTATAGTTTGAGCAGTTTGAGATAAGGGAATACTTTCAACAGTCAATGTGAAATATATTCAGTATGAAATAAAATTTTTGATAGAAATAAATTCACTGATCTAATTTGTATAATCTTTAGTCACTGTTTGGGGGCCATATGGAATTGTATTATTTTCAAAGACCTTCAATGATCAAGATGGCACTGCTTGTAGTTTTTCAGTGTGTGGTATCTTTCATTGCAAGGCACAGCACAAAGACCTACTCCACACTGACGGCACCTGAACTTTGTCTAAAGGGTTAATGCCTTAAAGCACAAAAATTCCTCCGCTATTTATCTCTGCTAAAAAAGGGGAATCCTACAGGTGAATCCCTAGCGCGCATTATGTCATACGCGCCTAATGAGGAACTCCAAGGGGGAAAAAATGTTCATTGTTGTTCAGGTGTTGGATGAGCTGACAGACAGAGATCTGCTGCTCTACACTGGCCACTTAAGTATTATACTTATAAATAATATAATACTACTACTAATAATAATACTATTACACTAAAGTATTATATTATTATAGTATTATTTCCATGTAATTTCCATTATTTCTATTTCCACAAATTAAAATCCATGCTTACACAGACACACACATTTTTTCTTTTTTTTTTTTTGTGGGGGGGGGGGGCATTAAGAGCATCATGGTGGCCCAGGGGGGCGCTTGTTCAAAAAAGGTTGAGAACCACTGCTCTACAGTTTGACAAACTGTCTATGAAGGACCACAGTTTAGTTCTGTGGATTCTCTCTCAGGACGGTGATGTCCAGCGAGGATGACTCCAAAGACACGATGCAGAATCTTCAGCGAGGTGAAGAAGAACCAATGAGGAAGAGCTAAAGGCTTAAGACACCACTGGAACTGGAAGATCTCTGTTCACGAGTCTACCAAATGGAAGTCACTAAACAGGTGCTGGAGCTCATTCATGAAGTCTCTATTTGGATTTGTCTGAAGGGCGTGCATACGTTAGTGAAGTCCCCCTGCAGCTCGTTAATTAACATAAACCTCAGGGACCTTCATTTACAGAGGTGGAAAGGTACAGACTACTGCATGGGTCTCGCATGATCTCAAAACCGTCGGGTAAACTCATAGTCCTGTGAATCCAGTGAGACCCAAGGATGGAGAAATGAAAAAAAAACCTTTACTGCTTCTGTTGCTTGTGTAAGCTGGACTTAATGCTGATATTTATCTATCCATCCATCCATTATCTATACCCGTTTTATCCTTGGGGATCTGCTGGAGCCTATCCCAGCCGTCTACGGGCGAAAGGCAGGGGTACACCCTGGACAGGTCGCCAGTCCATCGCAGGGTCACTAGAGATGCGCGGATGATGTATATTTTAACCCGCAACCGCTTCTTAAAATCTCTATCCGCCCGCTATCCATTTGCAGGAACGTTTTTTCACCAATTTTTCAAAACCGAACCGACCCGCCATCCTTTTTAATAATATGTAAAATATTTTTTCTTATTATTATTATTTGAGTGCTTCAACCGCAACCCGCCCGAATTTAATTAAAGTATTATTTTTTGACGAGTCATCCGCCCGATATGCGGATTATCCGCTCCGCCCGCGGGTGCGCGGTTCAACCACGCATCTCTAAGGGTCACACATACAGACAAACAACCATTCACACCCTATGGGCAATTTAGAATTATCAATTAACCTGACATGCATGTCTTTGGACTGTGGGAGGAAGCCGGAGTACCCGGAGAGAACCCACGCAAGCACGGGGAGAACATGCAAACTCCACACAGAAAGGCAGCGAGGTTCAATCCAGGACCCCCCCCCCCCGAGGTTCGAACCAGGAACCTTCTAGTTGTGAGGCAACAGTGCTAACCACTAAGCCACCGTGCTGATATTTAATGATACTTAATGATATTTTCTGTCCAGCGAAGCATTTGAGAGGTGAGGCTAATATGGTTTTATGTGATGTTGGATCCAAGAAAAAAATAACTGAGTGCATTTCTCTGTATTATTGAAGAAACTTCTTCCAGGAATCCACTACGGACAGCTGATATTCATAAAAATGATAATAACATTTAAAAAAAGGAATCCACCACGGTTTTATGGTACTATTGGTGTGCTGTATGGGTCCCTGTCAGTAGATCAAGTCCATTTAATCTAACTATTAACGCTTTAAGCGCTCTTCATTCACATAAGCTCTACTCATGGTTGGAGGCAGGAGTAGATGTTCCCACCTAAATTACTAACATTTTCATTAACACGCACACAATTCATCCTGCTGATATTTCCGGAACGAGGCCCAGTCTGCCCAGAACCTAAACGGAGCCTAAACGTGGAAGTAAATCCACCACAGAATGGCTTCAGAGAGAGAAACAAATAAGCAATAAGGGATAAGCAGAACAGGTCCACCAACAACTGCAGCATTAGGCAGACAAATGTGACAAATGTGAGCAAAATGAAAGTAAGCGGGAAAATGAGCCAGCTGTTCCCATTAGCAATGGCAGCCATTTTTCAGCTCTCTGTCTCAGGTTTATGCAGCAGTTTCATTTTTAAGGAAACAACAACAATGGAGCACAAGAAATGCTGGTTAAGTCGGGAAGCAGAAAAAGCAGGAAATATCCTGCTTAATAGCAAATTTGGACAGCAATGATTTCAGCAGCTTAAACACAAGGGGATTAATTCCAAACATAGAAAAATGCAATTAGTAAAAATGCAAGAGACTGCAGTTTGATACGGTGCTTGTGGAAAGCAGTCGGGATGTAATTTAGGCCATAGAAAAGCATATTACAAAACTGTATTTAAAACAAGAACAATGAATCAATAATGATTCAGAAAGAGCACAAATATATTACAGTATTAAATAAGAGTCATTCTGTTGATCCTGGAAAAGAAAGTGTTTAAATTACAGATCATATTGTTAAAGGAGGAACTGCTTTATTGTATGATACACGTTCTCAGTACTCCCCCAACAACCCAGGAGCCCGGGGTCGCCCTGAATCACACTGAGCCCCCCGCTCCTCTGATGACGTCCCGCAGAAAGTTACATGTTACAACACGACAGTTTTCCTTAACACTAGAACCGCCAACATTCCAGACTTCCTGGAACCACCGAGGGCGGTCATTTTGACCCCATCGCTGCAGTAGCATCAGTGATGCTAACATGTCATTTCTAGAAGTTGTGAAGTGGCTCATTCCTCAATATTTCTTAAATTATCGTGGACACTTGTCGAAATTAGATTTTTGAGAGCTTTTTTGTACGTGGCCAAATGCTGCTCTCTCTCTCTCTCTCTCTCTCTCTCTCTCTCTCAGCCACACAAATAAATATATCAGTACGTTCATCAACAAACTGTAGGAGCTGTATGTTAAAGGGCTGCTGACACCAAAAATGAAACATAAGATAAGCTTTGATTGTATGCTAATGCTAAAATGCTAATGCTAATGCTAAACTATTTGGGGTTTATCCCGGTGTGATGTTACATTAATCAATCTGCTGCTCTCGGCGGCCGCCATATTGGCCATTGATTACATCCCTTTTCCAAATGATGAATTCATCCACTTGTCCCTCGTCCTCCGGACTTGCTGAACCCACTGCTCCCATCGAACTGGGTCTTTTGGAAATGTGTACAGACTGCATCCACCTTCCCTGGTATTGGAACAAAACCCTGCCACACATCCAGCTGGCATATTGCAAAAAATGAAGGAGTTTTGCTCGGAAAAAGTCGTACACAAGCACAGGTAACAACTGCTGGCAATGCAAACGGCTGCAACACAAACCTTGCGGGTTCTCCATGTGACGTCATATCCGCCTTCTTCCCCGGCTGCTTGAGGGCTGGCCGCTCAATCAATTTTTGTCCGGTGGCGCGTGATTTAAAAGAAGTTTTCGTCAATGTTCTGACGTTCAATGTTGCAATGTTATACATCATTTTATTCGGGAGAGTGCGCCCAAATTCTTGATTTTAACATCACTTTTGGTGTCAGGAGCCCTTTAACATAACCAAGAAAACAACAGCAGTCAAATGACAGACTGTTAACAATACAAAATAACGGATTTCAGATGTTAACAACAGATATTTTAATAATTTTGGAGAAACGGATTAACGCTGCGCGCTCCCGCTCCCGCTCACGCACACATTACTCCATTCACAGCACCTCTGCTACCGTACATTCACAGATATGCTGTAGCATCACTTTGGTCCATCAAGCACATGAACGATTGACATGAAGGATTTAGATTTAGTGATGATTTAGTGATGACAATACTTGCCAAAGTCCGATTATGCCACAAAGTTTGAGCGTTGCTAAGCAACAGGGAGTGGCGAGAGGGGCGTGGCCCAAAAAGTGAAAAACATGACTGCATACAGTGTTTGTATGAGGGGGTGATGAATGATTAATAAATCTATTTTAGGAAAAGTCATGAACTTAGAGATGTAGGCTTTTATTTTATCAGAAATCTATGGTTCCAGTGTTAAAGACAACCTATGAAGCTGTACCATGCACAGCTGGTGGTGATCTCTAGAGTTCTTGCTGTCATTGGTTATTCAATTCAATTCAATTCAATTCAAAATACTTTATTAATCCCCCAAGGGGGAAATTCAAGTTTCAGTACACCAGGAAAAATCTGGTGTACTCGGGGAGCTGCTAGTGTCCAGCGCTCCTTTTCATGCCAGGTCCTGTGGTCCGAGTGCTAACTCCAGATAACCGCTGTTAGCAGCCGTTAAAACAGTTAACAGCCGTTAGAACCAGTATATCTCCATAACGATGACAAGTGAGATATCTCCAGGTCAGAGGAGGAAACACCGATGAACCAAACCGTCTCCTCTGGGAAGACTGAGCTCCTTTAGTCTGGCGAGCGACGGAGCCGACCGTCCCAGAGCCCGGTTCATCATGCGGACCGGACCAGGCCGTTGTCGTCTCCCCCGGCAGGTGCTGGGCCCCACCAGCATGCTACGCTACGTCGGGGGCTCCCGTCCCGGTTCTGTGACGCTGCAGCCCGGATCCAGTGGCGGTGGTTGCTGCGGGTAGCAGTTCAGGGCTACTTAGCTTTCCCGAACCGGCCTCCAGCGACACCGTCCATGTCCACGGTGGCACATCTCCCCAGCCGCAAGAGGATCGATCCGCCCCCTGCAGACAGTATGTAGACATCCGACCGCAGATCACCACAAACCGGGCACAAACTGGAGCGTCCAGCGTCCAGCGTAGCAGAGATAAGTCTCGGAGCAGCAGCGAGAAGCGTCCATGCCAGGCGTTGTTCCTGTTTATCATCTTTGCAGGACCAGTTTATCGGGGGTATTTCACCAGCGGCAAGAACCAAAAACATCAGGGGGGGCCAGGGGCCCCGTCATCCCTGCTCCATGTGTCGAACAGGTTGGCTAAAACAACAATGGATGAGGTCAGAATGAAAGCAAGGCAACGCTAGATTAGCTCATGATAACCTATGATGCTAACTAGGTCAAATAGATCGGTTGTAAAACCACCGAGGTAAGGTGGTCGTGTCCCAACAACCACCCATTCCACCTATTCGCCCATTTTTGGATGAATCAAAGAGCTACCTCCAGTTATTATTTTAAAAGCCACTGTGGATGTGCAATTTCTTGAATGTCCACTGGGGGGCAGGGCCTAAAAATGAGCAGGTTTTCACTGATGTCAAAAAGTCCAAGTTTACAGCAGAAACAAGCATATTTACAACCTGGAACAAAATAAATGGTTCTGGTCCATTACAATTTTGTGTGTCTGCTGGACGACTGTGGGATCAGTGGCTCCAGGTCATTTCAGCTCCTTCTGCTAGATTTCACTTGACCTGGTTCAGTCTGGGTGAATGTAAGGTCACGTTCCCATCAGAGGTTAGCATGAATTCAGTAAAGCTGAAATCAATATCTTTTAGTAACTAAAGTGAAGTGGGAATGTTCTCTCAGTTCTGCCTGTTTTTGCATTAACCAGGGGTGGGTGGAGTCAGCTCCTGCTGAGGTGGCATCAACCAGCTCACTCTGATGTCACAGGAGGGTTTGTCCAGTTCTTTTACAGTCAACGTTCTCACCCGTCCAAAAACAATGCACATCAGTGTTTGTTTTAAAGGCCTTCGTACTGCTGTTCAACTGAACTAAGCTGTTGAATAAACGTATCACACACACACACACACTGCATCGTTCCCCCTCCGTGTGTGTGTGTGTGGTGCGCTGGCTCAGCTGTAAGAAGTAAATCGAGAGCTGGTGGATAACATGACACAGAAAGCCTTTAAGCACATTTAAATGTTCGCAGGGTGTCTGTCAGAAGATGTGGGAGGAGTGTGTATTTACTTCAGATGTGTGTGTGTGGGGGGGGGGGGTGACAGCACATGTGGTGTGCGTGAGGGAGAAAAGCCATGTCTTCCTTGTCTGAGTCAGCGTGAGCTCGCTTTGGTACCGACTTTGAAGCGTAGACTTGGTTTGTGTGTTAGGTGCGTGTGTGTTATATGTGTGTGTGTTAAGATCAAGCCTTCACACTATTTTGTGACAATGTGTGAGCTGGTCTTGCTGCTTATCATGTTTGCATCATGTTTGGGCCGTGTTCGGGCCGTGTTTGGACCACGTTTGGCCGTGTTTGGACCACGTTTGGACCGTGTTTGGGCCGTGTTTGGACCGTGTTTGGGCCTATTTGGACCATGTTTAGGCCGTGTTCGGGCCGTGTTTGGACCACGTTTGGACCGTGTTTGGGCCGTGTTTGGACCATGTTTGGACCATGTTTGGGCCGTGTTCGGGGCCGTGTTTGGACCACGTTTTGGACCATGTTTGGGCCGTGTTTGGGCCGTGTTTGGGCCGTGTTTGGACCATGTTTGGACCGTGTTTGGACCATGTTTGGACCATGTTTGGGCCGTGTTTGGACCATGTTTGGACCATGTTTGGGCCGTGTTCGGGCTGTATTTGGACCATGTTTGGACCATGTTTGGGCCGTGTTTGGACCATGTTTGGACCGTTTGGGCCGTGTTCGAGCCGTGTTTGGGCCGTGTTTGGACCACGTTTGGACCATGTTTGGGCCATGTTTGGAACATGTTTGGATCATGTTTGGATCATGTTTGGACCCTGTTTGGGCCGTGTTCGAGCCGTGTTTGGACCATGTTTGGACCATGTTTGGGCCGTGTTTGGGCCATGTTTGGAACATGTTTGGATCATGTTTGGATCATGTTTGGACCCTGTTTGGGCCATGTTTGGACCATGTTTGGGCCGTGTTCGAGCCGTGTTTGGACCATGTTTGGACCATGTTTGGGCCGTGTTTGGGCCATGTTTGGAACATGTTTGGATCATGTTTGGATCATGTTTGGACCCTGTTTGGGCCATGTTTGGACCATGTTTCGGCCGTGTTCGGGCTCTGTTTGGACCATGTTTGGGGCATGTTTGGACCATGTTTGGACCGTGTTTGGACCGTGTTTGGACCATGTTTGGACCATGTTTGGACCATGTTTGGACCATGTTTGGACCGTGTGTGGACAGTGTTTGGACCATGTTTGGACCACGTTCGGACCATGTTTGGACCATGTTTCGGCCGTGTTCGGGCTCTGTTTGGACCATGTTTGGGGCATGTTTGGACCATGTTTGGAACGTGTTTGGACCGTGTTTGGACCATGTTTGGACCATGTTTGGACCACGTTTGGACCATGTTTGGACCGTGTGTGGACAGTGTTTGGACCATGTTTGGACCACGTTTGGACCATGTTTGGACCATGTTTGGACCATGTTTGGACCGTGTTTGGACCGTGTTTGGACCATGTTTGGACCATGTTTGGACCATGTTTGGACCATGTTTGGGCCGTGTTTGGACCATGTTTGGACCATGTTTGGGGCATGTTTGGGCCGTGTTTGGACCATGTTTGGACCATGTTTGGACCGTGTTTGGAACATGTTTGGATCATGTTTGGATCATGTTTGGATTATGTTTGGACCCTGTTTAGGCCATGTTCGGACCATGTTTCGGCCGTGTTCGGGCTCTGTTTGGACCATGTTTGGGGCATGTTTGGACCACATTTGGGCCATGTTTGGGGCATGTTTGGGCCGTGTTTGGACCATGTTTGGACCATGTTTGGGCCGTGTTTGGAACATGTTTGGATCATGTTTGGACCCTGTTTGGGCCATGTTTGGACCATGTTTCGGCCGTGTTCGGGCTCTGTTCGGACCATGTTTGGGGCATGTTTGGACCACATTTGGGCCATGTTTGGGGCATGTTTGGGCCATGTTTGGAACATGTTTGGGCCGTGTTTGGAACATGGTTGGACAGTGTTTGGAACATGTGTGGACTGTGTTTGGGCCATTTTTGGACCATGTTTGGGCCATGTTTGGGCTGTGTTTGGACCATGTTTGGGCTGTGTTTGGACCATGTTTTGACCATGTTTGGGCCATGTTTGGACCATTCTTGGAACATGTTTGGTGTTATGTGAACTGCACGTAATAAACAGGAGGTCGGAGAAATATCAAAATTTTTCTGAAATCAGAAAGAATGTCTAGTTTTATTGATGGAGACATGTCCTAATAGTTTTAAATGCCAGCTATGCTGTCTGCCACAGGAGTTCATCAAAGGTTGGATCATGGCAACTGGAACTTTCTTGGTTCTCGAAGACTTCTTCACTTCATTGGAAGGTGCAATGTCTCCAAGAACCAAGGAGAATAAGTCCATGTACCATGATTCAAGTCTTTGAGGATGACTTTGACCTGAATGTCTGAGTCCATGACATCATTCTACATTTCTGGGACTCTGATACAAGCCCACCCTCATCACGATGATAATGTCTTAGATTACACTCATGAGGGAAGAGTGTGAGGGCTCGCAGGTTTGGACAGAAACAAAAGTAAAGCTTCATTTGCTCTTTACTTTATTGTTTCCACTCAGCATGTTGCTCAGAGCTTTTGCGTGGCCAATATGTTTGTGGGGGATGCGTCTAACACCAGAGACGGTTGCAGGAACTGTAAACAGCTACCTGCTGACCTTCTCCCAGCTGGGCGTCGATGAAATGCTGTCAGCTTGTGTCCTATATTGCACCTGCCCCTCTTACAGGGCTCTCATTTTCTTATTCCAGTAATAGCAGCGCATGCTTATTGACTGCAGGTCTGGGTATGGCTTTTCTCCTGCTGTGTTTATGCCTTTAAGGGGTTAATTTTACACCACAGCACAATTCTAAGGGTACAACTGAAAAGGAGACTTTTGGATTTTTTAATTGAATTTGTGTTGGCTGCTGATTGCGTTCCTCACTCTCAGGGATGCTTCATACAACCTAACGTTAACGAATGGTCACAGTTACAGTCTTCCTGTCAGCTGACCACCAAGCCACCATGCTGCCGCCGCTATTTTTCATTTAATCTAATCATGTTTAAAATGTTTTACCCACTCTTTAATTCAATGCTTTTTGTGAAGAAACAAAATAAAGATATGTGACTGTAGTGGGATTTGGCAAATGCAACATTATATTTTCAATTGTGCAATTATATATTTAACAAAAATGAAGGTGCCCAATACACGCCCTTTATTCCCTGATATTTCACCGTATCCCAATAATCGTTATTGTTATTGCTATTACGGGATATAGATAGAGGAATATGCAAATCTCTCATCTTTTCTTTGAGGAACATTGTTTTCAAACATTTGAATGATTTTCTTCCACATTTGGCTCTTTGCTTTTTAAAGACTCAGCCTATCTTGGGTTAGGGTTAGGGGAATAGGGTTAGGGTTAGGGTTAGGGTTAGGGGGAATAGGGTTAGGGTTACGGTTAAGGTTAGGGACCACATTTGGGCCATGTTTGGACCATGTTTGAAACATGTTTGGGCCATGTTTGACCATGTGTGGAACATGTTTGGACCATGTTTGGTCTAACCCTAAGCCCTAACCCTAATCCTAACCCTGCTGTTGCTTCAGCTCCCTTGTTGATTTTACCTGTTTGAAATAACCCTAACCCTAGCATCAGGTCAGTAACACAATAAAAGGAGCATTTCAGAGAGACAGAGATGGACAGAGACTAACCATCTACAGTCGAAGAAATCATCAGCAGATTCAGAGAATCAGGAGGAGCCTCTGTGTTCAAGAGACAAGGATGAAGGTCTTAACTGGGTGATAGAGATCTTCAGGTCTTCAGGACAACAAGAGCTGATATTTTTCATTAAATTATCAAATGTCTCAGTTTCAGCATCTGATATGTTCCTGATGTTCTACTGGGGATGAAATATGGGTTTCTGAGACCTGCAGATACCTTCAGCCTGTGTTTTTTTCTGCTTCACACACCGTCCCAACGTTTCTGGAGTCAGCATTGCTTTACTTTCACAGTAAAACGTTCCTTTGGCCCGATCATCGCCTCCTCTTTCTCACCGACACAAACAAAGCCAGAGAGATCTGGAGAGTGTACGGGTCGAAACAACTCGTTAATATCTGCTTAACACTTCCAGGGAAGCTTTTTCGGTTGCTTGGCAACTGGCGTCCAACGTGGAGATGATTCTTCCAAGTGGGCCCGTCTCTCTTGTGCTGTACCCAACCCCCGCACCTGAAAAGCCTGGAACTGTGCTAAATTGCCTTTTCTTTGACTGCATTGAAGGCCTTGAGCGCAAAAATGGACCCATGTCGACAAACGGCTTCATCCTCTTCTGCAAATAAGCAAAAAGTAAATCCAACAATCACTATGATTGTTTTTACTGTCTTTACCTTTCTGATATTGTGTTTGAACAACATATTTGCGACTCGGGGGAAAGTTATTTCAATAATATTATTTATTTTGGCCATTTAAAAAAAAAAAAAACAAACTTGTGATTTTCCTCTGATTTAATTCTGTGGAGCAAAGTCTCTGCAAATATGTTTGCTGGCAGCTTCCTGCAGAAACAACTACTGCCACGTATGTGGCAGGAGTCTCGCTCTTTTTGTGTTTTAAAAACATTAAAACGTTAAAAACAAGCCGCGCTTGCGTTCTCCACCCACGTTTCAAACTCTTCTTTGAGAGGAATCTTGGAGCGCTTTGGTGAGCACACTTGAAGCAAATGTGGAAGAGGCAGCAGCTTTCTAAAACTGCGATGACATGCAGTAGGGTGAGGCAATGTGCATGAATGTTAGAAAAAGAAAAAAGATCAAAGTACATTCTGTGACTGTTTTTTGTTTTTTATCTCACACGCACTCCCACTTCCTCCTATTCTCTTTTTCACAGTCACTCACTCACAGTACACTCAATTACACAATACTTGATCATCAAACCTTCTCGTTTAACACCCTCTCATCACTTTAACTCCATCACACGTATATGCTGGCACTACTTAATCATCACACACACACATGCACTCATCCACACTTACCAGCCTCTTATCATTTGGAGTGGTGTGGAGCCAGTTGGAGCTGTGATATTCGTTTCATTAGAGGAGCCGCTAATTACTGGGGCCGAGCAAACAAAAAAAAGGAAACAATCATCAGAGTAAATTCACAGAGAACACACACACGCGTCAGTGTGCAAACACATGCACACAAAAGCGCACAAATGCAGTAACAACACGTTTGGTCAAAGGTGAACTGAAAGGATTCTCCAACATTGAGGTGGGTGTCTGAGGGGGTGCGGGCATCCTCCCGTTGTTGCACCCAAAAACACCAGAAAATCCTCATTTAAATGTTGTAACTTATACATTTACCTTGTGTATGAGTAAATTCATTTCAATTTTAGTTGTATTGCGTGTATTACAATGCAAATTGTCCCTAGGCGCTTTATAAAGACACAGATTATGATCCCTGAGTAAACATCATGAACTAAAATTATATTATTGAATCCAGGTATATATATTAAAAAAAAACTGTTGTACTGGAAGAAAAAAAAAACCTTAAGCCAAACAGTGTCAAAGAAAAACTCCACATTAAGAGGAAG
The DNA here is from genome assembly GCA_018398805.1 of Hirundichthys speculiger. NCBI lineage: Eukaryota > Metazoa > Chordata > Actinopteri > Beloniformes > Exocoetidae > Hirundichthys > Hirundichthys speculiger. The sequence goes on from JAGFBZ010002247.1 coordinate 205,950, forward strand.
AAACCTTGATCAGGACCTGGATCATATGGGGGGACCTTCCTGATGGAGACCAGCTGGATAAAGAAAAGAGAAGGGAGATAGAAGACAGAGGATGGAGGACAGAGAGAGGAGAGCACATGCATCCTGGCAATACTATAATGGACAAAATGTATAAATAATAATTATTCACTAACTTTAGAACTAAGAATTCCATGTTCTTCTAATGTGACTGGTTCATTGTTAGTACATGAACTACAGAGATGACTATATAAACAGATGTAGGCAGCAACATTGAGGTGGTCAGAGGATCAGACTGCAGGTCAGCATGTTAGTTGATATCCCAGAGACATCTATATAGACAGGTGGAGGTCAACGCTGGGATGACATCTATATAGACAGGTGGAGGTCAACGCTGGGAGGTCAACGCTGGATGACGTCTATATAGACGGTGGAGGTCAACGCTGGGATGACTCTATATAGACAGGTGGAGGTCAACGCTGGGATGACGTCTATATAGACAGGTGGAGGTCAACGCTGGGATGACATCTATATACAGGTGGAGGTCAACGCTGGGATGACGTCTATATAGACAGGTGGAGGTCAACGCTGGGATGACGTCTATATAGACAGGTGGAGGTCAACGCTGGGATGACATCTATATAGACAGGTGGAGGTCAACGCTGGGATGACGTCTATATAGACAGGTGGAGGTCAACGCTGGGATGACGTCTATATATAGACGGTGGAGGTCAACGCTGGGATGACGTCTATATAGACAGGTGGAGGTCAACGCTGGGATGACATCTATATAGACAGGTGGAGGAGGTCAACGCTGGGATGACGTCTATATAGACAGGTGGAGGTCAACGCTGGGATGACATCTATATAGACAGGTGGAGGTCAACGCTGGGATGACGTCTATATAGACAGGTGGAGGTCAACGCTGGGATGACATCTATATAGACAGGTGGGAGGTCAACGCTGGGATGACGTCTATATAGACAGGTGGAGGTCAACGCTGGGATGACGTCTATATAGACAGGTGGAGGTCAACGCTGGGATGACGTCTATATAGACAGGTGGAGGTCAACGCTGGGATGACATCTATATAGACAGGTGGAGGTCAACGCTGGGATGACGTCTATATAGACTGGTGGATGTCAATGCTGGGATGACATCTATATAGACGGGTGGAGGTCAACGCTGGGATGACGTCTATAGACAGGTGGAGGTCAACGCTGGGATGACATCTATATAGACAGGTGGAGGTCAACGCTGGGATGACGTCTATATAGACAGGTGGAGGTCAACGCTGGGATGACGTCTATATAGACATGGGAGGTCAACTGGGGATGACATCTATAGACAGGTGGAGGTCAACGCTGGGATGACGTCTATATAGACAGGTGGAGGTCAACGCTGGGATGACGTCTATATAGACAGGTGGAGGTCAACGCTGGGATGACATCTATATAGACAGGTGAGGTCAACGCTGGGATGAGTCAACTATGGACTAGGGGAGGTCAACGCTGGGATGACATCTATATAGACAGGTGGAGGTCAACGCTATGGGATGACGTCTATATAGACAGGTGGAGGTCAACGCTGGGATGACGTCTATATAGACAGGTGGAGGTCAACGCTGGGATGACATCTATAGACAGGTGGAGGTCAACGCTGGGATGACATCTATATAGACAGGTGGAGGTCAACGCTGGGATGACGTCTATATAGACAGGTGGAGGTCAACGCTGGGATGACGTCTATATAGACAGGTGGAGGTCAACGCTGGGATGACATCTATATAGACAGGTGGAGGTCAACGCTGGGATGACGTCTATATAGACAGGTGGAGGTCAACGCTGGGATGACGTCTATATAGACAGGTGGAGGTCAACGCTGGGATGACATGTCTATATAGACAGGTGGAGGTCAACGCTGGGATGACGTCTATATAGACAGGTGGAGGTCAACGCTGGGATGACGTCTATATAGACAGGTGGAGGTCAACGCTGGGATGACATCTATATAGACAGGTGGAGGTCAACGCTGGGATGACGTCTATATAGACAGGTGGAGGTCAACGCTGGGATGACATCTATATAGACAGGTGGAGGTCAACGCTGGGATGACATCTATATAGACAGGTGGAGGTCAACGCTGGGATGACGTCTATATAGACAGGTGGAGGTCAACGCTGGGATGACATCTATATAGACAGGTGGAGGTCAACGCTGGGATGACGTCTATATAGACAGGTGGAGGTCAACGCTGGATGACGTCTATATAGACAGGTGGAGGTCAACGCTGGGATGACGTCTATATACAGGTGGAGGTCAACGCTGGGATGACATCTATATAGACAGGTGGAGGTCAACGCTGGGATGACGTCTATATAGACAGGTGGAGGTCAACGCTGGGATGACGTCTATATAGACAGGTGGAGGTCAACGCTGGGATGACATCTATATAGACAGGTGGAGGTCAACGCTGGGATGACGTCTATATAGACAGGTGGAGGTCAACGCTGGGATGACGTCTATATAGACAGGTGGAGGTCAACGCTGGGATGACATCTATATAGACAGGTGGAGGTCAACGCTGGGATGACGTCTATATAGACAGGTGGAGGTCAACGCTGGGATGACGTCTATATAGACGGTGGAGGTCAACGCTGGGATGACATCTATATAGACAGGTGGAGGTCAACGCTGGGATGACGTCTATATAGACAGGTGGAGGTCAACGCTGGGATGACGTCTATATAGACAGGTGGAGGTCAACGCTGGGATGACGTCTATATAGACAGGTGGAGGTCAACGCTGGGATGACATCTATATAGACAGGTGGAGGTCAACGCTGGGATGACGTCTATATAGACAGGTGGAGGTCAACGCTGGGATGACGTCTATATAGACAGGTGGAGGTCAACGCTGGGATGACGTCTATATAGACAGGTGGAGGTCAACGCTGGGATGACGTCTATATAGACAGGTGGAGGTCAAACGCTGGGATGACGTCTATATAGACAGGTGGAGGTCAACGCTGGGATGACATCTATATAGACAGGTGGAGGTCAACGCTGGGATGACGTCTATATAGACAGGTGGAGGTCAACGCTGGGATGACATCTATATAGACAGGTGGAGGTCAACGCTGGGATGACGTCTATATAGACAGGTGGAGGTCAACGCTGGGATGACGTCTATATAGACAGGTGGAGGTCAACGCTGGGATGACGTCTATATAGACAGGTGGAGGTCAACGCTGGGATGACATCTATATAGACAGGTGGAGGTCAACGCTGGGATGACGTCTATATAGACAGGTGGAGGTCAACGCTGGGATGACGTCTATATAGACAGGTGGAGGTCAACGCTGGGATGACGTCTATATAGACAGGGTGGAGGTCAACGCTGGGATGACGTCTATATAGACAGGTGGAGGTCAACGCTGGGATGACGTCTATATAGACAGGTGGAGGTCAACGCTGGGATGACGTCTATATAGACAGGTGGAGGTCAACGCTGGGATGACGTCTATATAGACAGGTGGAGGTCAACGCTGGGATGACGTCTATATAGACAGGTGGAGGTCAACGCTGGGATGACGTCTATATAGACAGGTGGAGGTCAACGCTGGGATGACATCTATATAGACAGGTGGAGGTCAACGCTGGGATGACGTCTATATAGACAGGTGGAGGTCAACGCTGGGATGACGTCTATATAGACAGGTGGAGGTCAACGCTGGGATGACATCTATATAGACAGGTGGAGGTCAACGCTGGGATGACGTCTATATAGACAGGGTGGAGGTCAACGCTGGGATGACGTCTATATAGACAGGTGGAGGTCAACGCTGGGATGACGTCTATATAGACAGGTGGAGGTCAACGTTGGGGATGACGTCTATATAGACAGGTGGAGGTCAACGCTGGGATGACGTCTATATAGACAGGGGGAGGTCAACGCTGGGATGACGTCTATATAGACAGGTGGAGGTCAACGCTGGGATGACGTCTATATAGACAGGTGGAGGTCAACGCTGGGATGACGTCTATATAGACAGGTGGAGGTCAACGCTGGGATGACGTCTATATAGACAGGTGGAGGTCAACGCTGGGATGACATCTATATAGACAGGTGGAGGTCAAAACGCTGGGATGACGTCTATATAGACAGGTGGAGGTCAACGCTGGGAGGACATCTATATAGACAGGTGGAGGTCAACGCTGGGATGACATCTATATAGACAGGTGGAGGTCAAACGCTGGGATGACGTCTATATAGACAGGGTGGAGGTCAACGCTGGGATGACGTCTATATAGACAGGGTGGAGGTCAACGCTGGGATGACGTCTATATAGACAGGTGGAGGTCAACGCTGGGATGACGTCTATATAGACAGGTGGAGGTCAACGCTGGGATGACGTCTATATAGACAGGTGGAGGTCAACGCTGGGATGACGTCTATATAGACAGGTGGAGGTCAACGCTGGGATGACATCTATATAGACAGGTGGAGGTCAACGCTGGGATGACATCTATATAGACAGGTGGAGGTCAACGCTGGGATGACATCTATATAGACAGGTGGAGGTCAACGCTGGGATGACGTCTATATAGACAGGTGGAGGTCAACGCTGGGATGACATCTATATAGACAGGTGGAGGTCAACGCTGGGATGACGTCTATATAGACAGGTGGAGGTCAACGCTGGGATGACGTCTATATAGACAGGTGGAGGTCAACGCTGGGATGACGTCTATATAGACAGGTGGAGGTCAACGCTGGGATGACGTCTATATAGACAGGTGGAGGTCAACGCGGGGATGACGTCTATATAGACAGGTGGAGGTCAACGCTGGGATGACATCTATATAGACAGGTGGAGGTCAACGCTGGGATGACATCTATATAGACAGGTGGAGGTCAACGCTGGGATGACGTCTATATAGACAGGTGGAGGTCAACGCTGGGATGACGTCTATATAGACAGGTGGAGGTCAACGCTGGGATGACATCTATATAGACAGGTGGAGGTCAACGCTGGGATGACGTCTATATAGACAGGTGGAGGTCAACGCTGGGATGACATCTATATAGACAGGTGGAGGTCAACGCTGGGATGACGTCTATATAGACAGGTGGAGGTCAACGCTGGGATGACGTCTATATAGACAGGTGGAGGTCAACGCTGGGATGACATCTATATAGACAGGTGGAGGTCAACGCTGGGATGACGTCTATATAGACAGGTGGAGGTCAACGCTGGGATGACATCTATATAGACAGGTGGAGGTCAACGCTGGGATGACGTCTATATAGACAGGTGGAGGTCAACGCTGGGATGACGTCTATATAGACAGGTGGAGGTCAACGCTGGGATGACATCTATATAGACAGGGGGTCAACGCTGGGATGACGTCTATATAGACAGGTGGAGGTCAACGCTGGGATGACGTCTATATAGACAGGTGGAGGTCAACGCTGGGATGACGTCTATATAGACAGGTGGAGGTCAACGCTGGGATGACGTCTATATAGACAGGTGGAGGTCAACGCTGGGATGACGTCTATATAGACAGGTGGAGGTCAACGCTGGGATGACGTCTATATAGACAGGTGGAGGTCAACGCTGGGATGACATCTCTATATAGACAGGTGGAGGTCAACGCTGGGATGACATATAGACAGGTGGAGGTCAAACGCTGGGATGACATCTATATAGACAGGTGGAGGTCAACGCTGGGATGACGTCTATATAGACAGGTGGAGGTCAACGCTGGGATGGGGATGACATCTATATAGACAGGTGGAGGTCAACGCTGGGATGACGTCTATATAGACAGGTGGAGGTCAACGCTGGGATGACATCTATATAGACAGGTGGAGGTCAACGCTGGGATGACGTCTATATAGACAGGTGGAGGTCAACGCTGGGATGACATCTATATAGACAGGTGGAGGTCAACGCTGGGATGACGTCTATATAGACAGGTGGAGGTCAACGCTGGGATGACGTCTATATAGACAGGTGGAGGTCAACGCTGGGATGACGTCTATATAGACAGGTGGAGGTCAACGCTGGGATGACGTCTATATAGACAGGTGGAGGTCAACGCTGGGATGACGTCTATATAGACAGGTGGAGGTCAAACGCTGGGATGACATCTATATAGACAGGTGGAGGTCAACGCTGGGATGACGTCTATATAGACAGGTGGAGGTCAACGCTGGGAATGACGTCTATATAGACAGGTGGAGGTCAACGCTGGGATGACGTCTATATAGACAGGTGGAGGGTCAACGCTGGGATGACGTCTATATAGACAGGTGGAGGTCAACGCTGGGATGACGTCTATATAGACATGGTGGAGGTCAACGCTGGGATGACGTCTATATAGACAGGTGGAGGTCAACGCTGGGATGACAGTCTATATAGACAGGGTGGAGGTCAACGCTGGGATGACGTCTATATAGACAGGTGGAGGTCAACGCTGGGATGACGTCTATATAGACAGGTGGAGGTCAACGCTGGGATGACATCTATATAGACAGGTGGAGGTCAACGCTGGGATGACGTCTATATAGACAGGTGGAGGTCAACGCTGGGATGACATCTATATAGACAGGTGGAGGTCAACGCTGGGATGACATCTATATAGACAGGTGGAGGTCAACGCTGGGATGACGTCTATATAGACAGGGGGAGGTCAACGCTGGGATGACATCTATATAGACAGGTGGAGGTCAACGCTGGGATGACGTCTATATAGACAGGTGGAGGTCAACGCTGGGATGACGTCTATATAGACAGGTGGAGGTCAACGCTGGGATGACGTCTATATAGACAGGTGGAGGTCAACGCTGGGATGACGTCTATATAGACAGGTGGAGGTCAACGCTGGGATGACATCTATATAGACAGGTGGAGGTCAACGCTGGGATGACATCTATATAGACAGGTGGAGGTCAACGCTGGGATGACATCTATATAGACAGGTGGAGGTCAACGCTGGGATGACGTCTATATAGACAGGTGGAGGTCAAACGCTGGGATGACATCTATATAGACAGGTGGAGGTCAACGCTGGGATGACATCTATATAGACAGGTGGAG